>CABFVX010000762.1:48364-97600 GCA_902151425.1 Timema shepardi | reverse complement strand
CTAAGGGGGGTAATTACCCCGGGCTTCATTCACATTCCAGGGTACCACATTTCCTCCCTAAATTATTAAATTCAATTACAGTTATTACTTATTATTCTAAATTTCACATCAACTAATGTACAGATAATTAACAGCAATAAGTATTAGCTTAATGATAGGATTACATTCCAGATTCCTGAAAACCCTAACTTTATGTAATTTAATATTAACGTTATTCGAGTGATGTGCTGCAATACAGTAGAATATGCCACCATTGTGCTACCGCTGTCGGTCTACAGAAAACTAACAGTGCAATAGTACAAAGAGGAATTTACTTTTGTAAACTTAATTGGATTGATTGTTTATATTTAATAAAGTACAATCATTTAATGGGTTGATCAATATTACATAAACCATGAGAAATTATTAATTAAGTAACATAAGTACAAAGTATGTATCAATATACAATAAGGGCTTAATGCTAAAACTGAAAAACTGCGTAAAAAGTGAAACCTAAGTTTTTTTCTACGCTGGGCCTCACATTTTCTTAAAACGGCCCTGGTTATAATCTGTAACTAATAATGAAAGTGTTGACAGGCAGACCTTGAAGTTTGTACTCCTTGACATAATTGGAGGGGAACCAGCCTGTCTTCTCCCCCAGCGTCCCCTCCCACCATCCTCCCTCTTCTCTTTGTGTCACTGTGATGATGTCTCCCTTCTTGAAGCACAGCTAGAGTAAGATTTAGAATTAATATGGTGAGGTGGTTCACAAATANGGGGGGGGGGAATAGAGTATGAGTTAAAGTCTGTATTTTTACAATAACTATATGAAAAAACCTTTTGTTCAAAATAAATAATATATTGTTTCAGTAGATATGTTTATAATAATTGTATAATTGTCTACAAATAATAATCTAAGCGGTTTTTAAATATTTTTCATGGTCAAGGCGACATTTGAACAGAAAATTTTCTAAGTGAAGTGAAAAAGTGCTGTTCATATTTCATCATGCCTGTGAGAAATATAAAAGAACTGTTGAAACTACTTAGTGTAGAAAGTTAGGCTATTAATCTAAACATATAGATTGAAGCAATATTTTATTTATCTTGGTGAGAGAAGTTTAATGTTATAAAAACTGGCAAAATATTTACCTTGTCTTGTGTTTCTTCCATCCCACTTTAAGTGATCATCTTGAAATTGTCTTAAATGTTATAGTTTAATACAAATACTAGACACTGCATTATTATCAACCAAAGCATATTGAACCCTACAAGAATCACAATCAGAATATTATACAGTCCTGGAGATAAAAACAATATGCAACACAATAATTGTGTACATATGCACCAGTATTTGTTAAACTACCGGTAACTGATGAAGAAAACCGTATTATCATTTCCTAAGTTATGGAGCAACAACAACCAACACACCAACTTAGAACTAGAAAATAACCCAACAAAATATCTTACATCAAAATAAAACAATAGATCATAAAAATAAGTGTTTTTACACCAATATTAAAAAGTAATGCTCTTATGTGGGATCAGAATATTTCAAGTTAAAACCAAATGAAAATAAGTTGCTTTGAACTGAGATTAGTTACCAAAAGTAGTGGTCAAGTGGGAAAAGCTATTATACACTCATAGCGCACAATATCACAATATGTGGAGGTTGAGGTGTGAAAGCTGGCCTGATGCATTGGTTTTATCATACTCTATCCAAGCCATTGCGGGCGAGTTTTTTCAAAGCAACCCTCTTAAACCAAGACCATTAAACTAAGTCATTAAAAACCCTTGTGGTTAACGTGCAAAATATACTAAATAATAGTTGTATTTGTTGGGAAACCACAGTAGCAAGTGTTGCATTGTGTGGCAGTTTTCAAAAGTAGATGGATGAAGGGTTAGTGTTAAGAACCTCAGAGAGTGATTGGTTAACATACTGGTAAACATAGTATCTACTTTGAAATGTATCCTGGATATTATAGCATTTCACAAAACAACTCAAGTGTAACCAATGTAAAGAGAATAGAAAAGTATCACCCCATGAAGGAATTTGATTATGTCATTGCTCACATCAACCAGAACCCAGCAATTATATGTTAATACAAAGACAGCTAAACTTTTTTTTTTTTCTTTCAGAAAATAGAGTATTGAAGTTAATTAGAAATTGGTTTGGATTTTAAAGGTTTATTTATTTACCATCTAACGTTCCAAAACGTTAGTTAATTTTTGACAACTCAATTTGTTTTCCATATAGCTTTGTGTATCTAACGCAGTGGCCTGCGTACTGAGTGATGTCATGTGCACAACCAACTAGATGCCTTTCTCCATTTGGCGCTACCTTCTATTCTCTTTACAATGAGTGTAACGCTGCTGCAAATAGTAAAAAATATTACTGGGAATAACTGTAGACTTTTGAAAGAATACCATTCTAAATCTGTGCCATTTACTTGCATTGCACCTTTATTAAGATTTGTTAAATGTTAACAAAGTTTTGACGCTTATTCAACAAATTTACTCAACACATCTCTCAGAGAACATTTGTTGTCATTTTATTGATCATGGCAGCAGTCACTGATAAGCAGGAGAAAGAATTAAATGCATAGGTCAAACACTATTAAAAAAAAGTTACACTGGAAGGTGTTGCTGGTTTAGTACTTTCTGTAGCAAGCTTTTCTTACAGAACACATCAAGTGCACACTTATTTTCCAAAGAATGACTAAAATATCAGTAATGTTGTAACCATTTAACATGTTACAACTCAGGTTACATTCCCCTCTCCCCGCAACACGGCTCCAAAGAATGACTAAAATATCAAGGTGGACGACAGGGCACCAGCAAGTTCTCCAGTAATGTTGTAACCATTTAACATGTTACAACTCAGGTTACATTCCCCTCTACCCCCCACACGCCTCCAAAGAATGAGAGGATTTTAAAACACTGTAAAGACTAATTATTTTAAATATATTTTCCAAGTTGAATTATATGAGCCCTCCCCTCCCCCCTAAAAAAATTGTTTAGAATTACGGTCGAGTTAGAGTGGTAAGTAAGGATAAGTCTGATTGTTGTGATTTGGAGTGTAGTGTTAGTAGAGTTTTAGTGGGCAAATTTGTATGTTAATAGAGATATTAAAAGTTATTTGATCAAAAAATGACATTGGAGCATATATTGAGCTTTAGAGGCAAGTTAGGAATAAATAGTTAAACTTTCCTAATACTACTCTAACCCTCAAACAACCCTAAGCCTCATTCTTGCATAATGTACATAGTAGTATGGTATAGGCTAAACTAACTAGTGGTAATTTAAAAGAGTTTGAGTAAGGACTTGTAATTGCAAAATTAAGTTTGTTAGTATTTTATTTATTTATATTTAAGTGATTAAAAATTGGTATCAAATTTGATTTAAACCTCAGTTTACTTTATTTGAATCAAACTCGCTTTTCTTCTCGCGGGATAGTGTACTCACCTCATCGTTGTTCTTTCCCTTGAACGTGTAAAGTGCCTGGACCAAATATGGACCGCTATCTCCGGACATTTTCAAAAGCAAGTGAGTTCCTTCCCTTCAAACTTCTTGTCTGTCCACAAGGCAGGAACTACATTCTATAACAAACATTAGATATTGTGGATGATGCCCAGCACCCAACAAACATACAAGAATGTATCTCTCTGTTCCCATGAAGAACATCTACGCGGCTTTGGGAAGCTCTGAACATTCTTGGCACCACTTTCTGAAGTGAAGAGCCTGCAAGGCTTTGGCCTCGAGCCAAATTAAATACCGTCCCATCTGTTGGTAATGGCAGCTAACCTTACTCAATAATATGGAATTAAATTAAATATTGTATCACACAGGGAAAATAAATTAAATTGATTTACAAATATAAATTAGTTTTGTTCATAAGTATATTATTTGTATGGTTTGGATATACAAAATTATTTCACAGAGTTCAAGCAACTTCTTTACTTCGGTAACAAATCTATGACATCACTCTCAATTAAAAATAGCTTCAAAAATAGATTTTCACTTTTTATAGTTCCCAGCTCCTTACATATTCAAAACATAGGCAAATTAGTCAATTTTAACTATAGTTAGCAGCAACTTAAGAGTAAATATCCTTTTGTAAGTAGCTAGCTACTTTCTTTAAGTACCTCTTGGATACAAAATATTAACCACAAATTAAAACATGATTAAATATATAAAGGTTTCAGTGTTGGCTGAAGGACTCATCCAGAGGCTACACAGGTATCATTTCCAAATCAACTTGAGATAAATTGTGGTCCAGTTCTTCCTCCCTTAAATTTGTTTGATACTGATACTCTTGTAAACACACCCAATTTGATTTACTATGCAAAGTTGTGTTACTTTTAAATGTTGCTTTACAGCTTATCTAACAATTTGTTCAGAGCTAATGTCATGTTGGTTACACGTTTTACCAGTTACTCTTTTCAGGAGTGCACTCAGAAATTCTTCTTGGCAGAGGGGGAGGGTCCAAAGTAAAGAAGTTACGGGTCAATAGTCAATCCAATCCATTACTCGTATAAGACTAATACTTTGAACAGATTACAAATTACTTAATGAGGCTATATATACTATTATACACAGACTGTATATAGACAATGGGTTATTTTCAACCATTGCTTTAAGGTGATTTAACATTGATAAATAATTGATTTTTATTTAATGTTTTATTTATCGGCTACTTCATGTTCGCCAGGGGAGGGTCCGGACCTGCTGGACTCACCCCTCCCCCTTGTGTGTACACCCCTGACTCTTTTTCAAAAGATTTAAAAAAAACTGTGATGTTTTATGGCAAACAAAAGCATGTGTATTGGTCAAATAGAGAGAATTCTTTTAACATTTTGAACTTTAGTGCTTGAGCTTAAGATAAATATCATATTAGGTTATTTACTTGAATCTACAAAAGCTACATAACATTTTGAAATAAAACTAGATAAAGAAATATTTTATTGGTGTTGAAAAACACCTTGAAATCTTAAAATGGAGACTTTAGAACAGGGTTTGGCAACCAGATGGCCACATGGTCATTTTCAGCCAATCACTTAATAAAACTACGTCATAGATAAAAGTTGATCTTTGGATCTTCAGAACTTAAAAATAAATCAAATTATTTTATATATATTTTAGAGTGACTTTCATAAGTAATGTTTCAGGGTGGCTACAAAACTTTTAGTACAAAATTCCCTGACTTACACGGGTTTTTCAGGAAAACATTAAAAAAATTTCAGACCTAGCCTTTTTACAGTTTTTCTTGCTGAGTGGGAATTTTTTTTCGTTTATTACATTAGCACATATTTCCAAAAAATTCTAGGCTACCAAACATCAACATTCTTATAAGGTTTTTGTTAATTCTCTATTATTTAATTAGGTATTATTTGTGTCTTTGTGTGAATGTGTTAAAAATGAACCCCGTAGAGTCATCTCATGTTAGAGTAAAATATCTATGCAATGCACTTTGTTAACATCGAGAAACACTCTCACCTTTGTTTAAATGTTTAGTCATGAATGTTCAAGGTTTTCCTTGTTTGTCTGTCTGTGGCCACCCAGTGTTAGTGTGTTCCCATCTTAGTGGTGATGTGTCCAAAGAATGAGAGATGTAACCTTCCACCAATAGTGAGTTCATGAAGGAGGCCTTTACTGAAACCACTGTAGTAAGAACTATTTGCAGGATTCAAAATAAAGAAAAAATAGTGACGGCTACTGAGTCTGTTTCAGCATGCAATGTGACATGTTTATTCAAGCTAATGGGCACAAATTTACTAAAACAACTTAAAGCAGAGGTAGAATAATTTTCTTTTCTAACATTTGATATAGGTATGAAACAAATTATTTTGTAAGAACAGTTCAACTAAGCATTTTTGTGAAAAATTATCTGCAGCAATTTTTCAAGTAAAGAGAAATTTTTGAAAATCAGACTAATAACTGGAAAAACTACAGGAGCAAGTATTTAGCCAAGTTCAAGAATTACTTGCTTGAGCAAATTTTGCCTATTCTTAAATTATCCAGCATATTCATCAGTGGCATAACTAGGTTGAGGCAGTTGGGGCACATGGCCAGGGAGCCAAATTTAAATTTTAGTTTTATTTAACATCTCTTTTTAACCAGTTGAGCCCTAATGGCTTCCACAGTTTTTTTGTCATATTCTTCACAAGTTTTATAAAACATCAAAGAAAGTTATTTTAACAGATGCATTGAGGGCAGACATTATCAGATTGGGTTTGAAGTATTTTCAAAATAGGGAAGGTCCTTTTATGCCCACACAAAATAAATCAATGAATAAAAGATGGTCAAAATGAAAATTGAGAAATGTATATGGCGAAGAGGTTTGGTGCTCCTGGCTTGTTTATTCTTTAGAAAAAAGGCAAACTTTTGTTTCACTATTGAAAGGGAATGGAAATAAATCTTTTATAGAACAGAGGAGTCATTGACAAAGAACTTCGAGCTCAAATTGTAACAAATAAACAAAAGTAACGAGATGTTCTCCACAAAATTCTCCATTGCATAAAATGTATGGCAACTCAGAACCTTGTATTGTGTGGTTACAGGGAATCCCTTAGACAGAAAGAAGAAAGTAATATTGTAAATTTCCTTGCATTTCTAAAGTTGCCGGCAAATTTCAATCCTGTCATAAAAGATCATCCCAGTAATGTAAAAACAAAAACACCCTGGTACAACATCATATATATCTCCTTTAGTGTAAAACGAAATTATTAAGCTGATGGCTTCAACTGTTCACCATAAACTGTTACAGAGAATCCATAAGGTAAAATATTTTGACCTCATATTTGATTATACTTCAGATCAGGCACATCGAGATCAAATGGCACAAACATTTTGTTATGTTGATTTTTATTTTCAGATGAAAACAATTAATGTACATAAAAGTATTTTCTTGGAGCTATCCAAATGAATCAGAAGGATGCTGCAAGCATTGTGGAAGTGTTTTTGTACCAACTGGAAAAACAAAATGCCATTTGAAGATTGTAGGCCTCAGTGCTATGACAATGATGCAGTTATGGCTGTTTGTAAAAGTGGTTTTCAACAAAAGATTATTGAAAATATATATATATAGTAAAGCTACTTTTGGGAGCTATAATAATCATTTGCTCAATATGGCTGGAGTGAATGCTTCCTCCTATGATGCAGACTTTTTTTTTATACAATTCTGTCACTTTATTCATTATTTTAGTGTTTTACTTTCTGTTGGCAAAAGCTGACAGATCTCATATCAATAGTCGTCAAATCTGAGTTTGAAACTAAATGGAGTTCTAGAACAGAAGCTGTGAAGCCAGTTCATGAACATTTTGATACTATAGTGGAAGTTTTGAGAAGTATGAATGATGATCAAAATGAGATTGCTGATACAAGAAGTGATGCAAAGCAAATAACAAATCTAATTTTTCCTTTTGATTTCTTTGGCTTTGCTTGGATTTTGGCACAACATTCTTGTTAGTATTGATTGTGTCCAAAAACTACTCCAAGTACATAACATGAACTTTCATGATGCTGCCTATTATTTAAATGGCCTTCAAGATTATTTCTTAGGCAATCAAGAATTATTGGCCAATGGATTACTTGAAGTGGGGATGAAACTGTGTGATGAATGGGATATTCAAGTAGAAAGACGCTCCTGATAGAAGAAACAAATGCCCTGTGGAAAAGCCAATGATGTAAGGCTTGCCATTAAAGAAGAAATATTAAAAATAATGAAAAGAGCTATTAATCACTTTCATAATGAAATGGAAGGAATATTTGTCTGAGATAATGATTTGGATTCAAAATTTAAATTCATTTTAGACGTAAATGGATTATTGTTTGACTCAAATGATGACCTAAAATTCTTGAAGAAAAGTTGCCTCAACCCTGTACAGTTTTCTGCTTTATGAAGAAATCCTGGATTGCAAGATACTTTGGAAAAACCGCACAAACGTTGGGGACTTCTAAAACTGGGGAACCCTTCAAGTGTATTGTTCAGTATGGAGATGAAAACGTTTTTCCAAACTTAAGAGTTGATGTTAAGATAACGCTCACTATTGCAATTTCAATTTCCACAGCTGACCTATAACCCGAACGGACGGGTAATAAGACGTGGTGCCAAAAAAAAATATCATCTGACAGCGATCTTATAGCAAGCTAAAATTGATCTTATCATATTTGAGAGTTTCAATGGATCGATTTTAGTATGAAGTTCCAAATATTTTTTTCTAAATATCAAGAGCATTTGTTTTATCCATGCACTGATAGTTTTAGTAAAATATAAAATAAAATGGCATTGACAAAGTGAGAGTAGATATAACTATACAATAAAATAAGTTTAAACTTTTAACACTAGGAGGCCCAAGCACGTGCATATACCTAGAAAAACCATCAGCGGTCAAATTGACCGCTTCTCATAAGTAATATGCCATATGCACCAGTTCTTTAAATATATGTCTTAGAACATTGTAGCATACTTTTGGATGATGACCAGTGATTTATTTCCATTAAAATGAATTTGTACAAGATGTTCCAAAGTTACTTTGCAGTAACTACCACGTACCTCATTGCAGTCCTTCCTATAACAGATGCTAGAAGGGTCTGCCAAGGGCCTGAAAACATATCCAAACACAACTCTTCATATCATATCATATCATATGAAGAAGTGTGTGGGCACATATTTTCAGGCCCGAGCGGGCCATTTCCAACACCTGCTATAGGAAGAACTGCAATGAGATACCGAACGTGATACGTTAATGAACAGTAAATTTTGGGACACATGTATAATGTTATACTTGAATCCCTAAAAATATATATCATGAAAAATAAATTATAATACTATATTATATAGAAACGAATACAATTATAGGACTTGAAATTTTTAGGAGTCAGTAGTTGAAACCCAATTTGTAAGAATAGAAGGGTGATAATAATAATTATTATTATTATTATTTAAAATTGCCTGTTATATTTATTTCACATTATATATATTATCATTGCGTAAGGCTACTTATGATAATATAGGTGAGAATGAATTACACAAAAAAGTGTGCTAGAAATGTACAATATGAAGAGTTAGAATATGCATTATGTATATATCAGCGTCAAGAAATAAATATATCTATACTAAAATAATTGCCAAAAACTTGAAAATTGGCCAAGCCTCACAGATTCTCAAGGTACTTGAGGCAAGTTACTTTATTTTATGTCTGTGGCTGAACAATAATTATTGCCGCTGACAGCTTTTTTTTCAGGTGGAGTAACTGTCAACAGTTTTGTTTTATCTTACTTGCAGTAATCCCTTGACACTGACGCTGTTTGTGGTTTTGTTTTTGGCTCGTTCACCAGTTGAAGTATATATTTGTGCCGAGAGATTATCTGACTTGTGACCACCTTGTAAATTACCCATACAGTAAGTGTTTCTAGTTCAAAGATGTTATAGAAAACATGCAGTGGACATCTTCGAGCAGGAGCGCTTACAGAGTACTTATTAAGCTTACTATAGAGCTGTAGAACTCTACTGTTTCTGCGAGATTCTTTTCAAGTGCACGTATCTCAACACTTGAGTGGAGCGTGCTCAGTAGAAGGATGTTCTTCTATTTCTTTCCCTGATACACAGTCAAAATAATGTCCTTCTGAGCCTTGAGGACAGTGGTCTCATACAACGGAGTTTTAGATGTCTTTACAGACCCTGAGCTTTCTCTCCTGGTGTGGTTTACTGTCCTTACAATCCTGGTTTCCTTTTCTTTCAGTCTCCATGCAAGCTTCAATAATGTGAAGAAAAGGATTATAGTGATATTTTACCCTATTTTTAGGTATGGTTGTATGAGCTCCAAAATATTTTCTGGCAAGAAATTGTTTACAGGCTATATCTCGTTTTTCCTGAGATAATAGAATAATTTACTGATCATTGTGCTTCTAAGAATTCTGATGCTATTCCCACTACTCAACTTCACATTATTATTATTATTATTATTATTATTATTATTATTATTATTATTATTATTATCATTATTATTATTATTATTATTATTATTATTATCATCATTATCATTATTATTATTATTATTATTATTATCACCGCGTCTTACTACCCGTTCGAGTTGTACGCACTTACGCTAATGTGTAATGGTAGGGTGATTGTGAGATTAAATGGAGGACCTACAGTTTAACGTGGAATCCGAAACACGGTGGAGGCCTGGCATTCCTCACATTCACAATATGTCTTGTCAGAGGTGAAGGAAGGGTTTGGTAATCAGATAAATCTGTTCCGGGACCGAGGATTGAACCCTGGACCTGAGCACCGAAGTCTGACACCTTACCCCTAGACCACCTACACTTCACAATAAATCGTCATAGTACGGTACATAAACATAGATTTGTGAAAAATATTATTTTTATTCCTAATAGTATTGCTACTCATTGTTTAACATTATATATAGAGAGAGAGTATATTTTTAAGCACCATGTCTAACTAACTGTTCAGACTATACACATATATGTACTAACTAGGCTAATAAGTTAGGGATTAGAAAGGATAAATTTAGAGGAAGTGTACCTACATTTATGTAGAGGGAGAGTGAAAAACTATTTAGAAAAAAGACCCTCAGTACACCTGACCAGGATTTGAACCTGATATTCCCATCATAAGCAGTTTAATAAATGCTAAATATTTATATGTTGTAGTCAACACAATGCGTTTTCCTGTAGGCCCTACATTTTAAAAAACTTACTAAAACTGTAATTTAAATATTCATAAAAATATTGTCTCATCGCTGATACTTTTGAATTATACGCCTTAATCCAAACAAGCTTTGGTCCCAATACTAACGAGGTTATACTGTAATTATTATAACATATTATTTGGTGTTCTAAAATCTTAAGGGCATTTGTGAACAACCAATGATGTATTTATTTTTACGACTACTGTCAAATCATCCCAAGAAAAATCACAACTTAGATATAACAGTTGATGAAGATATTGAATATAATTCAATTGTATTATTTATTAGCTGCTAGAAATATTATTATCAAGACCTCGCTTGATTCTAGTGTCATTTTAATTTAAGTGAAAAATAACTCCGGTCATTCTCAATGTCCTTAGGCTCGGTGGTGGTAGCCATCCTTAGTCTTGTAACCAGGGATACTCTTACCTTCTGTGACTGTCGCATTTTCGCAACGGCTGTAATTTATTTTCAATTAAAGATAGGACTAATTAGGTCAGATCCCCTCTGGTATACCTCAATTAGTTCCTGCTGTGTAGTATGATGTCATTCAACATTAAAAAATATATATTTTCTGTGATACGGGAGTTTAAACTTGCGCAATGCAGGAATGTTGTGAATACACAACAGCTTCATTCATGATGTCATACGTCTGGCTCATTGCCGCGGTATGTTAACATTACATAGTGTGTGCAAGTTCTATCATGTTGCTGTAGTTATTATTCCCACATGGCCGCTACTATACATAGAAATATGAATTGAAGGAAGGAACTCAAGGAATAAAAATTGCAGAAAAATGGTTGAGTGAATGAAATTTGAATAAAATAAAATAATAGAGTAATAATATAGAAGTAAGTAATCAGTAATTTTGTAATACAGTAAAATGTAAAATATAAAATAATGCACTTACAATATTTTATTTTTTTTAATAAGCTATGTTTTTTTTTATGAAAGTTTAACATTAATGTAATTTTTTTAGATTAAATTTACAAAAATACAATATTATTTAAATATTTATTTAATAATATTACTCCAATAATAATATTATGTATTAAAGTATGTGTTTTTGATTATTATTTAGAACATTGTAGTATGTTGCAAAAATGTAACAGCAATGTTATTTTTTTTAGCCCCAGTCCTTGGAGGTTAACTTGTTGGATGTTAGTTATTTCTCACATAATTGGATATTGCTGTACCTTGATAAATTGACTTTGGAGAATATTTTAGAGAATAAAAACAAAATTTTTGTAGTCAACAGTGAAAACTTTTTACTGTTATTTTATAGGTACCTTATGTATAGGTATAGGTAGGTATATATCAAAAGTGACAGCCTCAGATAACATGATTTGATGTATGGGAATGTGAAAGTAGATCTAATTACTTTTTCTAGCTCATTGAGATATGTCCCTCCAAAAGAAAATTGGGGTGAAGATCCATGTATTCATACGACAAACCAAGTATTCTGCAACTATCTCTTTGGACATTAGATGTCAATTTCGACAGTTGTATAATAAATATAGGTTTCGTGACTTATTGGTAATGTTGGATGGTTTACATTTATTTATATATGCTCTGAAAGGTTATTAATATGTCGATCCAACTATATAGTGAAGCTATAAATAAATGGGTCAAACGATTGATGGGACACTCAAATGTACTCAACAGGAAGAGATATTTTTAGTTTTCTTGAGAGATGGCATCCAATAATATGTTTCCACAACATAAAGGAAACAAAAACAAACGTTAGGCTACTATGAAACTTGAAATTGATAGTTTGAGAGTATCTTTATGTGCTAATTCAGGTGACCTGGTGGTCTAGGTGTAAGGTGTCGGACTTCTGTGCTGGGGGTTTGGATTCCACATTAAACTGTAGGTCCTAAATTTTCATTTCACAAACACCCGACCATTACACATTAGCTTAAGTGCGTATAACCTGAACAGGTAGTAAGACGCGGTGCTAATAATAACAATAATAATAATGTATGTGCTAATGTTAAAACTCCTGTTAAAAATTGAAATAAAATATTTGTTCAGTTTAAAACTTTGTATAAAATATTTATATTATTATTATAATTATAAACATTATTCTGTTCATCTATTTTAATAAACTTAAAGGCAGGTTGGCTTCATAGCTAGCCCTCCATAAAAAAAAGTGTGATTGTAAAAAATACCACAAAAATTTGAATTAATCAAACTCCAGGATAGAAAATATTCAATACTTTTAATGTTCTGTGCGATCCAAAAGACAATAATTATTATAAAAAAACATAAAAGAAGATGCATGGACGGAAATTGCTTCTTTAGTAGGTCAATCTAACAGTAGTTACGAACCGGCCTGTTTTTTATATAGCTCAGTGCACCTCCATAATCTTTTTTGTTTTTAATTAAATTGCTATAATTAATATGGCGCCAATGGCTATAATCATTGCTAACGTTTCCTCGTGGGAAGACATATCCAACTTGCACCCTCGCAAATACGCTACTGTATCACTGCTGAATGTTAGTGAAACATGCCGGATCCCTGGAGAAGGTAGAAGGTAGAATACAAGTAAGAATATAGGGTAGGTTTGCCAGATGTATACGCACGGGATCATTCCACGTCCCAACTGGCGAACATTTATTACAAGTTAGAATATAGGGTAGGTTTGCCAGATGTATACGCACGAGATCATTTCACGTTCCAGCTGGTTGAGCATTTATTCCATGGTAGACTATAGTGTAGGTTCATCAGATGTATACGCACCTTTAAACACTTTCCAGGGGGTGTGGAACAATTTAGAAATAATGTTAAAATCATATAAGATCTAAACTTATTTTTTATTTAAAACCCTTTTCCAAATTAATAAAGATAATGCCGTATTGGCAACAATGCCTAACAATTGTAATAAATTTGATGACCAGCCAAAAGTGTGCATACATGTTTATTTTCAAGCTCACAAACCTCGAATTCAACCCCAAACTCTCCTCCAGTTTTATATTGATTTCTGTATTTGCATAGAATAGAATAAAGAAGTGAATAGAAAGCATTAGAAATCTTTTATGTAATTAATATCACCAAAATTAAGAGTGGGAGAGTGAAGGTGGGGGTGAATTTAATCATCTACCATGGGGGGGCATCAGCTGAAAAAGGTTGAGAACGACTTCCTTAAGCCATGTGGCCAATGAAGCAAGTGATAAATATAATACAATTGTCTAAACCATGGGTCATTCATTATTGAACAATTATTATGTCTCCAAGTGAATTTAAGATTTAAAATGGTGTGTAATATTCTCAACACATTAACTAGATAAGTACAGATTTCACAACAACAACAAAAAGAACTTTGTGTCTCAATTATGGTATTTTCAAATCATTATAGACTTTCTGAAGAAAAAAAATCAGCTATAAAATTTACATTTTTTAATACTTTACAGCAGGTGTGTCAAATTTATGCTTGCTAAATGTTATTTTCACTTAAAAACAGGAAAAAAATACAAGAGACTATGGCTTATGAACAAACATTTGTCATCAATTATGAACTATAATTAGTCCAATGTAATGGACAATTAAGGTAAAAAATTATTGTGTATTTATCGTAAAAGTGTAAAGTATCTGGAAAAGGTGCGCGACCATGGCAATTATTTTATTCTTATTTATTTGAGGTATTTAATGTGCACTTTCTGAACCCACTGACTATATCAGGACACGAGAATTTCTATGAGCTAGAGTGAAAGGGCCTATAAATTTTGCCAGGAAAAATACTTTCTCATACTGTCCAGGATTCTTTTTCATGCTGAAATATTGAAATGGGACCGATGGCTTTACTTTCACTCTGAAGGAAGTTGTGCCACAGATTTTTCTCGCTCAAGAAAAATCCATCAATCCCGACTGGGTTTGAACCCACTAACATTGGGTCCTGAAGTGAGCACCGAGGTTGACAACCTCTCTATGATGTATGGTTCAAGGTCTGGCATTCCACTCCCAACTTATGTAATTTCAAAAGAGAAAAATGTGTGGAGGACTTGGATTTAAAATACTCCTGAGGGTGCATCTTCTTGTGAAAACCATGATGTTGTTTTGGGTTAAGATTTAAAAGCACTTCACATGGTTGGAAAGATATGTCAACACTCAACTATTGGTTTTGTTCTGCATTCCTGCCAAATGCATAGATGAATTGAGAGGGGAAAAAGTAATGTAGGGAAATAACCTAGCCTTTCATTTTAACCTAGACGCTTTGAAAAAATGTGTGTCAAGCTCTTGATGTGGCTTTCTTTCAGCCCTTCAAAGAGGCCCGGTAAAAAACTTTGCTTTCATGGAAGATGAGAAATCCTAAAACTACTGGCATTTCGAAGAACGAGTTTCCGATGCTTTTTGGCAATACGCTGAGCCAAATGGACAATGTTCCTCTAAAATAAAAGCAATTTGACCTTAGCGCTATAAGGAGTAATTTAATTTATTGGTTTGGATTGTAAAGTGGTTCACATTAATGCTGCATAAGTGTTGTCAAAGTTGCCACAAGAAGAGGATATAAGTAAATATAACATAATGTTGACAATTCTTTGACTGCATTTTCGACAAATCAATAATATGATGAAAGTTCCAAGATTACTTAAAAGAAAAAAGGATTGAATATTGAATTGAACCAGGGTTAAGTGTAACGCCAGTTTGCCAACAAAGTAGTGAAGAAAAAGAAGATGATAATGAAATCATTGAATCAAAAGATTAACATCGTAGATAAAGACGAGGATGACAGTCCACGCTTTGAGAAACCTACCTCTGAAAGTGTTCATTCCTGGCTTAGTTTCATTCTGGACATAGCAAAATGACTGCATTTAGATATGTGTGCATTGTATGTGATGTGGAAGGAAATTAAATAAAAATTACAGGGTATAAGTAAAGTGTCAGGGTCCAAGAATATTTTCAGAGTTGTGGAGGACGATGCCTCTTCAGTTCCATTTAAAGATATTTTAGTGGTTCTGTCTAGTCCAAAACTTGAGGTAAGTGAACAAAGACCAAGATACATATTTAACACAAACATTGATGTAAAAGAGTGCTAAAATTAGAGCTACCTCTTGCAAATATTTTTCTTTGTGTATTATTTCTTACCCGTTTGTTTTTAGTATCTTACACTTGATTGGATTAAGATGGCATTATGAATATTAGACTTTAATTTTGAAGGCTTAATTTTTTTCCCTGCATATTTTTTAAGGCTTTATACGATACAATATAAGTTTCTCATAATAAAAGTTAATAATAACCCATAGACAAAATGATATTAACTAATGTTTCTATATGATCAATCTCAACCCATTATTTTCAAATGAGCATAATTTTAAATCTGTTGACATATTTTATGGGTGTTAAAATGATTGCTTTTAAAAGGTTTATCTAGAGGTGTATACTTTAAAACAGGCATGATCAAACTCACCCCACAATGTGAGGTGACCTTGATCACTGTAATTTTGATCTTAATCGCTTTTAATTTGGTAGCTATACTGAAAAAATTATAAATAGATCTTCAAACTACCACTTATGTGCGGAAGGATTTTTTTTTAAAAATAGTTTATATTTTGTTCAGACGCAATTCCAAAAATTAAGTTTAAACTGATCACTCCTACCCCACTTAACAGTACCACTCTGTAAAAGTTGACTCAACTATAACTTTCCAAGCACTAGTCGATATGGCCTACTAAAGACTAATATTAGAAAACCCGGGGAATCTTAGAAACAGTTTTCTGGAGAAATAACCAGTTCACAGAAAGAGTGGCATGACTATGGAAGGTTAAACTTCACATTAGTATTTTTAATAACCTCTGCCTCAAAGATAATGCCTGCTTGCGCTTTGCTCTGGACAAACTTTTTTCTAGGAGTTTAATTGGACGTAAACTTTGATTTTCTCGCTGTTTGATATGGTCACGTGATTAAGGATATGATCTGTGTGATATCCCATTGCCATTTCTAAGGACCTTTGAGGATTTAAGCACTACTGTACATGGATGCTGAGCTTACAGACTCTGTCGACAGGGCTTAACTGAACTAAAACTCTAAACCACTTGATCCAACCTTTAATTGTTTGAGACATGCAAAGCTAAAGTTTATGGTTCATAACATAAAGCCAGTACAGTTTATAAAAATAAGTTATAGCTAGGGTCTAGATTCTGTTAACATGTCATCTAATTTTTGTTAGTACATCAAAGACAATATTCATGTGCATCTAAATTTTGTAAATGATCTCCTGGTTGTGGAAACATATTTTTATAACTTGATTCACTTTTTATTATTTTGGATTTTTAGGTACTTTTTTTATTTGCATTCTTTTGGGGTTATTTTTAGATATTTTTAAAGAACTTTTAGGCATATTTTGAATAAAATTTGGGTATTTATGTTGAATAAATACCAGTATATTTTTAAATACTGTATATCAATACTTTAAATATATATAAATGGTACTCAAACATAATTTTTAATCACAAGTTGCCAGAATGAGAAGCTAATGCAGGTTGTATGGGTGTAATTTATACATTCCTGGTGATACACAACAAATAGGTAAGCTGGAAAGGGTTGAGTTGGAAGGGGATAACTTTTTGTCTGAAGCAAATATTTGTAAATCGAAGTCGTTTTCAGCAGGATGGAAGAGTTTATTTGTTAAAGGTTTTTAATTGAATAGATATTTTTTAGTTTCTATTTGTGAAGTGTGTATTTGATTTAGTCGTGTTCATTTATTTTGAGTTTTTGATCAAAATTTTAGGTGATTTGTTGAAATTTTAAGTGAGTTTTTGAAATTTTTAGGTAATTTTATGTCATTTTTTAATAGTCTTAAGGTCATTAAGTTCCGGGAGCTCATTATAGCTGTAAAATAGAAAATTTTGCTAGGATATTATTAGACCCTCCACACGTGATTAGAACTGTAGATTACAGTACAATTTTTTTACTAGGTCCCTACCCTCCTATCATATTCCTAAAAAAATGCCATTTTTTTAGTGTGTTATAAAAACTTTTAAATGGATTTTTTTAATTAAAAACCTAAAAGGTACACTTTCTCTAAATTCAACCTTCCTAATCTCTAATACATTTGGGTAATTAGTACAAAGGCTAACCTAAACAGGTAGTAAGACATGGTGCTAAAAAATGCTGCTATTGTAAGTACCAGTCATTCATGTAAAATGATCAGTAGGCCTAGAGGTGTGGCGATCGACAATTGCCCATTGAATATAGTGTGTAGTGTTAGAGTCAAATAATTATTTAGAGAAAAGAAAAAATAGGTCTTTGCAACACTTGCAGCTCTCAGACTGTAGCATTAAGACTCGTCTACATATTGTGTATCTGTGAGGTATGTAGTGGTCCATAAAAGATTGATTCCACACTAACAAAACGCTCTGCCTACAGAGTCCTGATACTTCGAGTCCCTAACCTTCCCTAGAAGTTGATACGGACTGCTAAGGGATACCAATCACAGCAAAGTAAATAGGGGCCTATATGCTTTGCATCAAAATTAAAGCACCAATGGCAGCGTAAAGCTCTGCATGGAAACTAATACAAAATTAAATAGCCTAATATTTTTACGAACAGAACTATTTCAGTAATAACTTTATAAACAATTAGAAACCCTGTGAAGTGTGGCATCTCTTCTACAGTTTTCTGAGAAATAGCCTACCACGTTCTCAGAAAGAGTTGTGTTGCTTGAAATGATAAGTTTAACTTCCCATTAGTACTTTTTATAGCCCCTGCTTCATGGATACTGTCAGCTTGCGTCTTGCTTTAGAGTCCATGGCTGTATGCGAATAAACTCGAGGATCCTTGACAGATCCTTGATTTTTATATTTGATGATTTTACACTTCTCACACACTACGTAACCAAGACTGCATCAGACTATTTGAAAGGCAACGAGCCTTTCTACACCCTTGGGTCCACGGTGCTGAGCACTTCCTAACAACGATCTTTAGTAAATATGTTAAACTTAATCAATCACCCCATATTTGTTTAGCGAATACTTTTTGTTAATAAACACTAGGCTATAGTTAAGATAGAACGTGCAACTATTAAGCATTAAAGATTTTTGGCAACTTCTTCTGACAAAACATGATGGTGAGAAACTATAAATCAATGCTATTTAGAAAAGTGTATAATGTAAAATGGTAAATAACATAATGTTCTAAGCTCTAGCAGACGAAAAGAGAAAAATAAGATAGTTGCCAGTCAAATACTGCACCAACAGCAAGTTGACGATATCTTGCTTCTGTCAATGGACTCAAGGGTTGTATATGAATAGTCAAAGGATCCTTGTCAAAGATCCGTGAGATGCAGCCTTGATGAATTCACACTTGCCACGAACTTCCCTAACAAATACTGCATCAAACTATTCAAATGTCAACGATCTTTCTACATCCCTGGGTTCGCAGTGCTGCTCTCTAACAATGCTCTTAGAAACTATGTAAATGTCATCTATTAGTCCTAAGGAAAACTATTCACAATGGTTTGATATACATTCTAGGAGTTAATACTGGTTCTCCGTTTATAGTATTTTAAAATAGAACATGCAATTTTTTGGCATAGGCCTATGTAAAGATTTTTGGCGACTTATTTTCACACAACATTTCAAAAATATCAACACACGCGTCATAAAGTTGAAATGGCGGGAGATGTAAAATTATACGCGGCAGTGAAAACAAATCAATTGACAGTCAAAATAATAAGATAATAATAGAACAGTTGCTGGTCCAACTCCGCACTCAGGTCGAAAGAGGACCTTTTGACAACTTGTGGTTTCCATCCTTGGATTCAAGGACATGAATAAGGATGCATCAGCATCCTTCGTGACTATTCAGACAGATCTATCTACACTTGATCACGTGATTTCCAATACAACTCTCAAGGATATGTATAAAGGCAACAGCATATAAATAGACTATTGGGATACAAGCAAGCTCGTGGGTGGGATGCATCACCATCCTGCATCACAATTCAAAGAGATTTACACTTGATCACGTGATTAACAATGTAACTGTCATGGGCACATATCAAGGTGATAATGCATAAGAACACTAGTCAGATACAGCCTAGACAATTTTCTTTCAAAGAGTTTAATTGGACGTGATCTCAGACTTTTTATTATTGGTTAGCATGGTCATATGATTAAGGTTACCTGCAGACTGTGTAGACGCGATTTCAATTTCTATGTACTAAACAGATGCATATCTTAAGGTTTCCTTCTTTAGAAGGGGTTTAAGACTTAGTTCTGTACAAATGCCCGTTGCAGCATATGCATGTCATATACTAAGTTTTTATTGGTATTGAAATAGGCTACTGAAATGTGTTGCGTTTGTCTAAAAAAAATTATTAACCGTATCAGCATGATTGAATGCAAATCCACTTCTAAACCTACCTTAAAGTGTTTTGTGAGGGAGAGGTGTACTGGTAGGTTCAATATTTTAAAATGATATAAATAGATATCTATTATAAAGTGATAGCTAAAAATTATAGATGTACCATCCTTTAACTATTCAAAATACTAGTGTATATTTTTCAAACAATAGAAAACTGATTACCTTATTTCAAATCTTTAAAATTAGTCAAACACAGTATACACTAATAAACACATTTTTTTTCATGACTATAAAAAGTTCACTGGTAGTTTTTTAACTTGAAGATGGTAAAAATAGCATCTTGTACAATAGTAAATATTATTATTTTATCATCACAGAGCAAGATATAGTAAACAACCTATTGAAACGATAAAAGTACCTAATAACCATAAGAAGGGATGCTATAGATAGATAATGAAATAAGTTTAATATAATATTATAACAATTATATAGGGTAGTAATATTTTAGATATATTAAGTATACCCCCTACTATATGTATTTATATTTGTAATACCCTGGTGACAAATAGATCTAAAATGTATTTGGCTAAGAGTCAATAAGCTGTTGTTCATAGTAATTTGGTTTTATTGTATCCAACACTAAATACAAACATTATTCATGGGAAAGAGAACAACACAATTACAAAGGTTTTTATAATTAATTACTAGATTAATTTTTTAAGTATCGATTTGGTCTATTTTTTTGAATGGAAATTAATTAATTTTAATTCTTGTTAAATTGTCAAAACTTTATTAAATGATTGATTAGGTATCAATATTTTTTATAAGATTTGTTTTGTTTATTTATTCGTTGGTTATATATAGAGAATATAATATACATGTTGATAATAATATTAAGTTTTTTATTTTATAAGTTTGTTTCTTTTGTCGACAGATCTGGACCTTGAATAATGCGAACTACGCAGCTGCAGATGGCATGAAGTTAATAGGGCGCCAAATAGGTAAAGGGATTTTTTAAGGGCGATTATTTATTAAAGAAATTGTTAAGATGAAAGATCCATACATCAATAAGGACAATACAGTCGAATATTTGCGTGGTTGGCGATATAACACCCGTTCCCACTAAAATGTACTCGTCCGTCAACTGGCGCCAACGCCACGCCCATAATCACTCCCCGATGCAGCTTCATTCAATTTGTTGACGTCTGTGAAATTGCCAAATTTGCCAAATTGAAAGCCAGAAAAATCCCTGTATAGCATGATTTTTTCAGTAGGTAACAACAGAAACAATTAGTTAAGCTAATAATTAATATAATTCTATTATCTAAAAGTAGAAAATACTATGTAAATATGTTTTTAAAGAAACATACCAACATACCTCTTTGTCAAACTCAAAGCTGTATTAGTGTTATATTTGAAACTTATGAGTTTAATTGTATGTTTCGACTTATGTTTCAATTGTACTTGTCAAACTAAATTTTAGGTATACATCTTAGATGTGTTTATTTAATAAAAATTATTCAATTAATTACAAAAATTGGAACTTTGTTCAATATTCATCCATAGTATAGTTTAGCCATTGGTAGTTAATATTCTTGGGGAAACTATGGATATTGAAGAAAATTGCAATTGTAATAATTATTTGCAGAATTTTTGTCCATTACAATTTTCAACACGTGTATTATCATTGAGGTGTGGGGGAGGATAAAATACTGTTACTTACACTTAAAAAATGTATATAACCAACCCGTTTGTAGATAATATTTATAATTATTAGAACTAATTAAGAACTTGTGAATAAATGTAATTATACTTTAACTATATGCTATAAATGGGACAGTCCATTTTTTCCAGGATGGACAGACATCACTTGGACCCAGAGAAAGTCCACAACAATTGTGGTAGCTGTTGGAGGTGACAAATCTGAAAGTGAGCGCACGTAGGATCCCCGGGATCTGTCTCAATAGATGCTGAAAGGGGATTGGCAGATAAATTTGATCACTAGTGATCCTGATAAAGCATAGATCTCTGATAGTCGTGAACGTGAGAAATATTAAGGAGGTGGAGACTCGGCTATAAGAATTAGACCAGAGTTTGAGATGATTAAGTGGGTGCGACTCCAGACGGCAGCAGCATAAAGCAAAACCAATAAAAGATGGATTTTACAGGATAAGAGGTTATAAGATTAAAACAATATAAGGTTGTGTGTAAGGGAAAGAAGACAACGTAGTTGAATAAGAGCATTCATGACCTCTCGTATCTTGTTTTACACTTTAGTGATGTACTCATCAAAGTGAGGGTGACGATTTTGTGTGAACCGCAGGTATCGGTCTGAATCCTGCAATGGGAGAATGACATTCCCAAATAACAAAGGATGACAATATCTAGGATAGCGTTGAGTAGAGACGATGGTGGGGGCCTTGGCCAGATTGAGCTCAATCTCCCAAGAAGTGAAATAGCCTAGGTTGTGTGAGCCTTCCCAAATGAGAAGCGTTGCGTAGATTTCAAACCAGGGGAACAAAGTCCATGCAACACAAAGTAATACACCTGGTATAGTACTGGATTTAGAGAAAGGAAATCGTCAGAGAGCCCCAAGTAGTTGGAAAACCTCCCGTGACTATTCTTGTCAGATGCCAATATCTAACAAAGTAAAAGCCGTTATGATAAACCATATCTATCTCCTTGCTATAGCTATCTCTTGGCTATCCTATTGACTACCCCAAATAACTTCTAAGAGCATGATTTTTTATTTATTTTTTATTTTTAGGAAGGAATACTCTAAATAGCTTTTAAGAGACTCTAACTTCCGAACCTGGGTAAAGGATAACTCCAGTTACAGCTAAACCAGGGAGAGGATCGAAATGGTGGCTAATTCTTCTTCATAGAATAAATAAGCTCCTCTCTAGATAAATTTCAGACCTCCTGTTATTCTTGAATATTATGGTAAGATACCTGCATCAAACTGTAAATAGCATCTAAAGGCGATGAATTTTCAAAAGTATGCTAGATAGGGACCACTTAAAATAGTTTTTAGAAGCATTTAATTGTCAGAAAAAATAAGGCGAGGATAACTACAAATATCTTTGAGGTGTAGTCAAATCTCAAAAATTTCTAGAGGAAGACTACTTTAAATAGTTGCGTCTAGAGGAATATATTTTTTTATTTAAGGTGTGTACTACTGACTTCTAGAGTTATTCAATTTTCAAAAATTTGCCAAAAAAGGACCACTCCAAAGAGCATCAATAAGCATACCAATTTATAAAATATCTGGGTAAGACCACTTAAAATAGCTTACAAATAATTTAATTTCACAAATTGGGAAGAGGGCACGTTCTAAATAGATTCTATGAACATACAATTTTCAAAACAGTTCTTGGGGAGAGTAGAGAGGGAAGGTGAGTCTCTAATTTTTTTTCTCCCCTCCCCACCTCATCCCCTTACACAAATAAGGTTCTGCAACCACTGAGCAAGGATTGGACGAGAGGAAGATATCACTGCGTTCAGGCGAATCTGGAACGTACGGGTCAACAGAAAGAGTTGAAAGAAGGTGATAATGCAGTCTGATGGCAAACAATTTGAGCAACAGAGGAACATGAGATACAGAATCAAACGCCCCCTGGACATCAAGTTCGCTAATGACCAAGCTCGCAAAGAATACGTATCACTCCAAGCACTGATATTTCAGATTTCTTACAATCAGCCATAATATAGACTGTCCCAACTTCCAATGTGCAGTTAATCTTGCAGTACCAGTTGTCTATTCTCTAGACGACATTAATAGTATTTCACAATTCAAGGTGGTGGCTATATTTACACGCGATCTCAAGTTTCAGCCACTCTTGACATCAAACGGTCCCGGCACCTTCTCCCGATTTCTCCCGGAAGCCTGCATTAAGGTCCTCCCTAAAGCCCTCCTCTGGATCTTCCCTGAAGCCCTTACTTGGGCCATTCTTGAGAAACCTCTCCAAACTCAACTAGTAAATCACCAACAAATGCTGCTAGTGCACCCATTCTCGCTTCTAGTAATTCAGGGAATGGAGTGGTTCTTTTGGCAGGTGAAGATGTATAGCTGATTTCCCCAGTTACTTCCCAGAATGCCCAGCATGTGGCAACTATTAACCATAGTGAATATAAAAGCACCTAAGTTGCAAGAATACCCAACAAGCGCATGGAACAGAAAATAGAAAGTGCGATGGAAGAAGACCAATTTTGATTCAGAAAAGGAAAAAGAACCAGAGATGCTATCGGTACGCTGAGAATAATTTCAGAAATACGGTTGGAAGTCAAGGAAGCTGTATATATTGGTTTTATTGACTGGCAGAAGGCGTTTGATAAAGTGGAATGAAAGAAACTGACGGAAATACCCAAGAAGATCGGCATCAATTGAAGGGACAGAAGGCTGATTGAAAACCAGTGCCTAGGATAGCGAGTGAAAGTGAGGCTAAATAATGGAGATACCAGCAGTGTAGTGTTAGGAAGATGAGTGAGTAAGGGATGTTTTTGTCACCTTGTCTGTTCAACTTGTATGGTGAGTGGCTGGTCAGGGAAGCCCTACATGGGCGTGTCAATTTCATGATAGGAGTACGCTTCATCAACACAATAAAATATAAAGATAATCTAGCATTGCTGGCCAGAAATAAAGAAGAGCTGCTGGAAATAATGGACCAGCTAGTGGAAATAGGGAGAAAATATGGCACGGAGATCAACATTGAGAAGTCAAAATTGATGGTAATTACAAAAAATGAAGACTTGCTGAAAATCAAAATTGAAAACTGGGAGTTTGAAAACGTGGAGAAGTTCAAGTACCTGGGAAGTCTGCTAATAAAGGATGCCTACTGCACTAAATAAATCTGGTCAAGGATCGTCATTGCCAAGGAAGCTTTCAATTAGAAGAGGTTTCTGTTAACCGGCAAGTTGAGTTTGTAACTAAGGAAGACACTGATGAAATGCTACATTTGGAGCATCACACTTTATGGAGTAGAAACTCGGACTCTTATGAAGATTGAAAATAAATACTTGGAGAGCTTTGAAATGTGGTGCTAGAGAAAATTTGAGAAGATCAGGCGGACAGACAGGGTGACACTTGAAGAAGTCCTAAGAAGAGTTGGTGAGAAGAGATCCTTTTTGTATATGATATTTCGGCGCAAATCAATTTGGAATGAACACATCCTTAAGAGAAACTGTCTTCTACACGACGTCATCGAAGGGAACACTGAGAAAAAAATGAACTTAGGAAGAAGGAGGATTCAAATACTAGATGACGTGAAAGAAAGAAGAAAATTCTGGAAGCTGAAGGGGGAGGCAGAGGACAGGGTGCATTGCAGGTCCAAGTTTCACTGACAAAAGGAATGGCCCTGTCGTAAGACAGAACAGTTTAGTTTAGTTTATTTAGACATAGTTAAATTAAAACATTACATTAGTACTACATCAGTCAATACAATTTAGATAAACAACAAAACAGTTCTTAGAATAATAACCTTAACAAAAAAATAAATATATTCAACTAAGTGAAATAGACAACCTGAACATTTCCTAGACCTAACCCCAGTACCTATTTAAAAACTGGGGCGTGCTACCCTTAAATAAATAAGACAGAACACCTAATAATAAATCAAACTTCATACCAGGAGTAATATAAAATAGGATGAGGGGTAAATTGGAAGGGGAGGACCAGGAAACTGACAGCCAACGCTTTTCAAATATAAGTAGTACCATTCTTCCCCGCCCAGTAGGTGGCACCAGAAGGGGTGGCAAGTGGTGTCACCGTGATTCTTGATGCCACTGTTAGATGGTCACTTAATAATAATTGATTATGCCACTAAATAAATCAGGACAAATCGATGTACAGAGTAACCATTTTTACAAATTCACAATCATGTTTAAGCCAATATATTGTGCGTTATTGATTTACACTCGCAATATTGTACTTAAATGTAATATTGGTAAATAAATTCGTAATTTTATACTACTAATATAGCTTCAATTTATATATATATAATTCGAATAAATAATATACTCTATTTTGTTGTTAATATTATTTTTATTATAATTACGGTAATATATATATAATTTTTTGTCAATGTAGCTTTTATAATGCGCAGATTAACACCATGTGGAATGAACACTTTTAAAGTATTATTCAAAGTAATATTAAACTTTCTAAACAGAGTAGTTATTCAATCTGGGATTTTCAAATGAATAAAAATTTAATAAATCACAAAGAATGATTGAAATATAGCATATTTTAAAATAAATATAAACATGAATTATTACACAATAAATTCTTCACGTATATATATTTTATTCATATAAATTATAATCTTAAAAAATGCGGTAGGGACATATTATGTTTCGTTAGCTACTTAACTCTCAAAAGTATCAACTTGAGAATTTAAAGTAAAGATAAGTATTGTGTGTTGGCTGCATTTGTTTATCATTACTAGTTTTTGATTTGGTTTATTTTCTCTAAAGGGCAAACAATAAGGGTAATAAAAAAAATTCAGCAAAAAATGTCTCTCCGGCTGTTAAAGGGTATGAATAAGGTTAACGTGTTAAAATTACATGTGTTTTCTCCAGCTATTTCTTCTCACTACATGTCTAATGAATCGTGGGTACCCGTAGAGAAGAAAACACACACAGGACAAGTATGTTATTTTCACAATTTGGTAAAAAAAAATAGAACAAATTTAGGACACCTGAGTGCACTGAATTATAGTGTTGGAACAGGCCCATAAAAATAACCTCAGGTGATTTATTAACATATTTTTTTACTCATAAATATTCTAGACATGGCACCATACAGAAGTAATTTGATATTTCATGCATCAAAATGTTTCTTTGGTAACTATTTTTTGTGAAAAGTAACATTTTTATAAAATTGTTTTCTTCATTTTTCTACAATACAACTGTATCTGAATAGACTTGTATTCACCCTCACCATGCATTGAAGTCTGAATTAACCAATTTATTGGCAACTAGCTTTGCTACATTCTGGAGACCGCATTACTATTAACTATCATTGAACCCAGAAACTATGTATAACGCCATCAGAACTAATGTAAATAGATAGCTTACACTCTTAAATATTGACATAATTTTATTGTTGGCATCAACTGTTTTCCCATTATATTACAGAAATTAAAGCATGCCAATAAACAATTTGCTACTTTTGGTAATGATAAATGGTAGGCGTGGATTGATTAGGTAATCAACTTGTATAATTTAAAATTGCAGGTATAACAAAGTCCAGGTTGTATAACCTGAACAATTAGTAAGACCGGGTGCTAAAAAAAAGTTCTGAGCTCTAACGGACAAAAAGAGAGTAATAAAACAGTTACCAGTCAAGCTCCGCATCAAGGATGTGTCGACAATGTATAGCTTCCATTCTTGGACTCAGGGTTTGTGAGGGGTGCGTTTTACCCATCCTTGGTGACAATTCAGACAGATCTACACTTGACCACATAATTACCAATGCGTTTTGCAAGGGTACATATCAAGGCAACAGAGTATAGATAGAGAATTCAGATATAGCCTATATTCCTATTATTATCACATGCTAAAGAGTATGGCAACTCCAATAATACTAGCTAACATTTATGAAGTTTAATTATTTAATTCAAAAAAACTTAATAAAACCACAAGAGTAACATAAATATTGACTACAGTTTGTGTTGACTTAAGGGCCAATCCATTTCAAATCACTCAGCTAAATTTGATAATGACACCCACCACCTTGGATTTTCATTAAACATTTTTTACATGTTACTACCACCAAGTTACTAATCCATATATAATTTTTCCTCGCTGGGCCACATTCTTTTTGAGAAATAAAATGGTAAAATTTGGAAAATTGTGCGTAAAAAATCCATAACTGTATATAATCAACATATTACTGTCAAAATGTTAATACATATCAAGCAGAGTGTTTAGATTTACGAAGAAAATAGTGTACAGTATAAATCTTGTTTGCCTCTGAGAGAAACTAAAATTAATCAATTTGGATTATTAACAAATTTTAAATGTAAAACTGTTTCTTTATTAAGTGAGCATTATGGCCTGAAGCAGAAGAGCTTCCAAGTATCTCTCTTTCTTCTTTTTTTCTCAAACCAAACTTCAACGTATGGTCTAAAATGCTGTGAAA
This sequence comes from Timema shepardi, assembly GCA_902151425.1. Lineage (NCBI taxonomy): Eukaryota > Metazoa > Arthropoda > Insecta > Phasmatodea > Timematidae > Timema > Timema shepardi. The sequence continues at coordinate 69,465 of CABFVX010000762.1, read as the reverse complement.
GAAAAGTAGTGGCATTTTAACTGCTAATGTACTTATTTAAATTTATAAATTACAATAATCTAACATAGCACAGCTAATTTAAAACACATTATATAAACATTGGCCTATGAATCATAATAAATAATTAACTTAATGGCATGATTGTGTTTGATGTAAAGTAAATGTATGGCTAGCTTTTTAAAATATTTTAGTACTATTGTTCAATGTCAACTTTTGGCTTAGCTTGAAAATTATTAGTACCTAATTTGATAATAAAACAATTTCATAGACAAAAGCATAATTCAACTAAAAAAAAATTGTTTTCAATGAATTAGATTTTACTATGGTATGTTGGTTGTTTTCAATGAATTATATTTTACTATGGTATGTTGGTTGTTTTCCACGAATTAGATTTTACTATGGTGTGTTGGTTGGGGGAAAGTGAGGAAAAGGGGGTGGGGCACAAGCTGAAACATGTATAGCATGAAGTCCAATCACTGAGTTGAGTTAGCATGAGTCATCCTTTTGTGTGCAGCGTTCAACTGGAATGCACTAACCAGTCAGTCTCAGTCATCTGCTATCTATTGTTGAGTGAAGGTGCTGTATACTGCTTCAATATGTTTAATAGTTTGTTTGATAGGATAATCACACTTCTAAAATCTAAGTTTAAAGTTACTTTACTGTTCTAATGTTTAAAAAAAAGTTATTTTAGTAGTTTTAAAAACTGTCCTAAACTGAACAGCTTATTGAAAAGTGTAGCATAGGAAATAAAAGTAGAACTGAGTGACATAAGAAGAGGTAAACAGGTGGTGGGTGAATCTGATAAACATTGAGACAGTAAGTGCATTAGAAAAATTACTTTAGATTGCGAGTTCTGAACTTCTATTTAATTTTGTGATAAAATGTACTACCTGAAGTATGAAACTTACCAGACAAGTTGTTTAATCCACTTTAGTGTCACAAGAAAAAAAATAACAAAAGCATTAAGAAATATAACCTTGGACTTTTCAGAGAAAATCAATGAAATTCCAGTCCTTGTAAAATCAATTCTTGGCAGAGTAAAGGTATAGAAACACATACAATTTGTAAATGAAAATGGTGGAATTGAAGAGCTGGATATAGACAGTGACAACAGCAATAAAAGTATTTGTAATTTAGAAACATTAATTTACAAAGAAGAAACAAAAGAGAAAATTAATGCATCACTGACAGAGATAGAGGAGAATCTCCTTTGAAATTTCATGCAATTCCTTTGCAAAGAAAACATGCTTATGCAAAAAGAAAGATTAAGTCGGCTTGTTGTACTTTAAAAAGCAAGGTTAATAAGGTTTTAGAAAAGGAATTTTCTCCCGAAAAGGACACGGAAAAACCTCCTAAAGATATATATCGAAAAGCTAATGTAATGGATATACTTATAGGTTTAATTAAAGCAAAACTTGACTTCAATCACACGGCGAGAAAAGATACAATAGTTGACGCTTGCTTCTAACTTCACGGAGCAGGGAAAAGGTAATGAAAGACTTCAATGTTAGTGAATATGCTGTCCGTAAAGCAAGAGACCTTCTAAAAGATAAAGGTATAATGGCTTTATCTGAGCCAAGAAAAGGGAAAACACTAAGCGAAAATACAGTTGAATTGGTGAAAAAGTTTATCAAAATGATGAGTACTTTCGAGTCTAAAGGATAAAGTCATTATTTCTAAAAATGTACACATTCATAAAAGATTACTTGCAAATTTTGATGAATTGTATTCTGCTTTTAAATATGACTATCCCACCATTAAAATTGGCATCTCTCTTTATTATTATTATTATTATTATTTAGCATCGTGTCTTACTACCCGTTCGGGTTATACGCTTAAAGTACTAAATACGCTAATGGATTAGGAATTGGGAAGGTTGAATTTAGAGGAAGTGAACCCGCATTTGCGTGGAGGGAGAGTAGAAAACCATTTAGGAACACACATCCCCCCCAGTTCACCTGACCAAGATTTGAACCTCGATCTCCCTGTCCTTGGCAGTCGAGCTCAACATGATTAGCGCGTTAGCTAACTACGCCACCGAGGCTGAGAGACTTGAAATACTTGTGCCCCATTAATTTATAACTAAATTGCAAGCAAACTACTTAAAGGAAATGAAAGCGAATCTTGAACATGATAATGCTATTGTTCTTCTAGACTTAATTGAAAACTACTCATATGTTTTTCAAGATGAAGCACTAAGGTATCACTGGACACGTGACAGTTGTTCACTACACCCAGTGGTAATCTAAACACATGTTGAGCAATCTAAAGATCTAATTGGTTCAAGTTTGTACATCTTATCTGATGATTTGGAGCATGATGAAGCCTTTGTATTTGAAACACAAAAGATAATCACACAGTATGTAAAGGAAAAATCTCCAATTGTAAATAATGTACAGTATTTCAGTGACGAATGTGCTCCACAGTACAAGAACTGCAAAAACATTATCAACCTTTGCCATTTTATAATATAATATTATTTAATATAATATAAAATGGTAACATTTTGAAAAATTGTGCGTAAATGTTGTTTCTGAGGCCCCGTGGAAGGAGTGCAGTATTTAAGGAAAAAATCCATAGCTCTGTATATAATCAACATATTACTGTCAAAATGTTATCACAATGTGTTTAGATTTGAGAGAAAAAAAAGTATAAACCTTGCTTACCCCTGAAAGACACTAAACTTAAATAAATCTGGATTATTAACAAATTTTAAGTTTAGAATCATTGCCTATCTCAGAAAATATGTGGCCTAGAGAGGTAAAATTTTATATGGATTAGTAGCTTGGTGGTAGTAACATGTAAAAAAATGTTAAATGAAAATCTGAGGTGGTGGGTTTGATGCATGGCCTGGGTGGATTGGCATGAAATAACCCTTTATTGTTATTTGCATTATAGTTGACCTATGATTCTTTAAGATGTATGACATGTCGGTGGCATAGTTGGCTAATACGCTTGTTGTGTAAAGCTCGACTGCTGAGGACGGGGAGATCAAGGTTCGAATCTCTGTCGGGTGAACTGAGGGTGGTTTTTCCTAAATGGTTTTCCACGCGAATGCGGGTTAACTTCCTCTAATTCAACCTCCCCAATTCCTAATCCATTAGCGTAATTAGTACTTAAAACGCGTATAACCTGAACGGGTAGTAAGACGCGGTACTAATATTATTAATAAAAATTTTAATTTATTCACACATGAAAGGTTAGATTAAATTTGTCAGGTAAGAATTGAAATATAAACATTAATCAACACCACTAAACTTACTTATTTCCCACCAAAATATCAACTATGCCATTTTAATACATTTCTTACAAAGGTTCCCACTTCTCAATTATGATTGGTTCCTTCGTTTTATTTCATTAGAAGATTTTTAAGATGTATTTAAATAAGGTAAAATAACAATAGGCATTCATTCGCAAGAATTTGACCATTTGGGTCAAGAATGTTTATGGTTACTTTTAATACTCAATAGGCTATCTTTGTCGTGCATCTATATTTTGGCAAGAAGTAGTAACCAAGAGGTTTTTAATCTGATGAGGTATAATTTGATAAAAATATTTTATATGTTTATAGGTTAGTAAAAAAAATTATCAACCAAGCTTAAACTTGCAAATCTATGAAAATAAAATTACAATAAAATTTTGAATGGATTAATATATTTATACACATAAATTTGTCATGTATGTATTTTCATAGACATCTTAATATATTGACCAATACAAATGTTTAATAGCTGGCTTTTTTTATGGAATTAACACGGCGAGGCGAGTTTTTTTTTTTTTTTTCCAAATATATTGACATTTTAAAAAGTGACCATAAGTGTTCTCTAACCGATGATTTTTGTGTATTTATAAAACGATTGGCTAAATTTAATTTGGGAGACAAAATGGCCAGCCAATATCCTGTTTCTTGGTCATTTTTTTTATTTGGTTAAAAAATTACACATTATTGACAAAAGAACTGTACCATAACCCACTTTGGTAACAGCGTGGTTTTACCCACTTCTCTCACAGTAAACTAGACTACTGATAACGAGGTTCATATCTCAATCAGGTGTATTGAGGTTTCTTTTTCAAAATGGTTTCCCACTCTTCCTCCATGCAAATGTGGGTACACTTTCTATAATCTTACTAATCCCAAAAACCATACATAAGCGTATAACTTGAATTAGCAGTAAGACACAATGCTAAGAAAACTGCATTGCAGCTTTTAAGAGTTAAGTAACATTTTAAAACTAGAAATGGGGAGGTTATGTTTGCCTCTATGAAAAGCTATTAACTGTATAAGAACAGTCTCGTTTTAAAACTAAAAATGGGGTAGTTTTAATAAGGGTTGGGTCTAGAGAAATGATGTTTTTCTCTTCAAAGTTATTAATAAACAAAACAAAAATTCGGCCTAGTAATAAGACAAGAGTTGAGTTTCACTGTGATAAAATATCTCTAGTGGCGTGCTCTACGTACTGCTGGAGTTATCTTAAAATATGACCTTTACTTTTGCATTTCTACAAGCACCTGGGACAAAGGATGTTGCCTGTCGGCCATGTGAACTACTTCTTTTCTAAAATTAATTACTACAAAAATCAAACTGTTGTATATTAGAACTAGCAGTTAATAATAAAACTTCATACTTTGACTTTTTTTTTAAAATATAATATATTGGCTTATAATAGGACTAAAAATAAATCTGTTTAATTAAATTCTATAAGTAATTTGATGTTCAGTTTATTAATTTGACTCAAATATTCAAAAGTGCTGAATATAAAACCAGTAAAAACAATCTAATAAATACACAGATTTTGGTAGGAAGTCTGTTCTGTAAAGTAGCCTATATTTTCCTACTTAAAAAAAACTATTGTAATAAATATACTTGGAACTGCGCCTTAATACCCATTCCGGTTATACACTTTAGTAGCCTAAATAATAAATACTATATTTATTTTCCTACTTAACAAAAATACACTACAATAGTATATTCTGGTAGGAAAAACATTTCAGAACAGACTTCACACAACAATCAGTTTATAGAGCCGAGTTGATAAAAGTAAAGATAGACACACAACACTAAATGAACCCTTTTCAAAATTAAACAGTCGTGTCAGAAAATGTATCTCTTCACTTTCAATGTTAATACACTTTGTAAGTTTGAATTTCCTAGACTAAAAGGGATTTTCAAACCAGACAATATTAATTTTCACATATTTATTGTACATGCAAGCCTACAAATATATTAATTTTACTGTTTTTTATATTGAATTCTTTATTTGAGAATTTCTAGACGTATATGATGGTGCTCTTCACACAATATTACAAAGTGAAGATAAGGCTTATATTTTACAATGCAATGCTCTCTCACCCACTTCGGTGACCCCATGCTCTCAAGTAACACTCCAGCAATAGACCAAACTGCCGATGACAGGGGGATATGGGTTCAACTCTTGATCAGGTGTACTGAGGGTGGTTTCCCACTTTCCTTCCATGAAAATGCAAGTACACTGCCTCTAAATTTAACACTCGTTATCCCTAATACATTAGCATACAACGGTGTCTAGCCTGGACAGGTAATAATATGTTAATATATGTACATAAACTTATGCGCTCTTTCACTTTGTTTTTAAAATAATTATATAAAATATATTATAAAATTCCATCGCTGTAATCCCACCTGCTCCCTATTCATATCATTCTTGTTAAAATAACATTAGCCCGTTTTTAAAACTAGGTTATTGGACATTATTGCAAACTTTGTTTTGTTTCAGCAATGGGAGGAAGATGATTACAGATTGGCCCGATTTATCGACAGGCCCAAACAAATTAACACGCAGTTTGCTATTGATCTAATAGCCGCTGTTCCACCAACGCCAAGTAAGGAGCGTGTTATCTGCTGCGACGGGGGCGGTGGGCCAACTGGTCATCCCAAAGTTTTCATTAATTTGGTAAGTCAACATTTTAAAAGTGAAACATAGTTGATTCACAATAACCCACTTTGGTGGCCATATGATCCACTCTAGCAGTAAACTAGACTGCCGATGACAGGGAGATCAGGGTCGGGTGTCGAGTTTTTTGTTGTTGTCTAAATGGTTTTAGATTCTCCACACAAATGTAGGTACATTTATTCTAATTTCAACTTCACCCTATCAAATTAGAATATTAGTACATACATTATCTGTATAACCTTAACCGGTTATAATAGGTGGTGCTAAAATGAAAGATTCATAATATATTGAAATAAATAGTCTGGATTATTTTATGGTAACAAATGCAATATACTCAACACAAGATGGTCCTAGGTATATTCCGTTCGCGATAGGTTTTTACCTGGATGACAGTTCGAAAATCATATGTTTAGGTTTTGGGTTGCCAACACTTGTTAAAAATGGCAGTTTTGTTATAAATGTAAAGATCTTTTTACATATTACATTTAAAATAACGTAAACTTTTCTCATACTATTTCTTTTTTTTTAATAATTTCTTTTTATCCAAATCGAAACAATATTTTAAACATAATTAAAGGTACTTATTTTTCGTTTTGGAACGGTCCTGTAATACGGATTTGTTTTCAGATTAATTGAAAAAGCTCATATCTTAGTCTCACTCCATTTTGCAAATGTTCTGCATGACTGCTCATTTGTTTTCTAACTTGAGCCAATTTGATTCAATAACTATCTCATAGACTAACTTAGCTCACCATTTCAATTTTTGTATAATCCGCATTTAGATTTATAAAGAACTAGACATTTGAGGTAGGACTTTATCCATACTGCAGTCGTGATGTCGGATAAATAGGGACATGCAAAATTCGCATTTGCGATAAACAAATTGTCACACGAATTTAACCGTTTTTTTCTAAATAAACACAATATCTTTGTAATTTGGCAAATACTACGTCATTCAATACAATTTTCAACGCGGTAACACTGATGATAGCACTATACCAGTGCTGCCGTTTATACGAATAGTATCAGTTTTTACTTATTTTACAGGTATAAAATGGATCACAGGAAAAATAAATGTTTTCAGGATATTTAAGCTTTTTTTTTATCTGAGGTTAGCATTAAAAATCACAATTTCTACTTAAACACATTATGCAACCTAAATTTGATTCTTTGTTTACAGCCTTTAAAAGATTTCACATTAGGTCCAAGCAAGGACATTAATATATATGGACCCTGCTAAGGGCGGTGACATTTGGCAAAATTATATCTCCTTATTTGATTGTAGTTTAGTCTTCTATGTTGACTGTATTGGTATTATTATGGTTCGGCCTAAACTTAAGTTGATAATCGATATTTCTATTTGCAAGACTCGAAGGTAATGAATGATATTGAGATATCAAGTTTGATATTAATTTATAATAAATAAATAAAATGATAGTATATTATGAAAATGGTAGAGCTTAAATAAAAGTATAAACACTAGTAGTAGTAAAGACTATATTCTAATTACTACTACTTCCTGAGGAAGATGCTATAATAGCGTTGAAATATCGAAGTGTTTTTACTTTTATTTGTGCTCTACCATTTTCCTGATATTCTATTGTTTTATTTATTTATTACAAATTGTTTTTGCTCACTACACTTTATTTTATACATAGAGTTTGATATTACTAAGGGTGAAATGTTTTGTGATTTTTCTCTGAATATGTAAATAAATAGTTAAATACATAATATGAACGAAAAATGTAGGCAGTTTTACCCAATTTTTTTTCTAAACAAATACCAATTCAACTTGTATTGTACATATCTCTTTTTGAAAAAAATAACCACCTTTTGCATGTCTACTAATAAAGTATGTTTTATTTACAGGATAAACCAGGTAACCACTCTTGTGGCTATTGTGGACTACGTTTTTTCAAAGAAGGACATGACCACTAAACTATAAATAAAGATTTGGAAGAATGTAGATATGTAATACTTGATGAGAGTTTGAGTAATATAATTTGTAAACTGTTTATTCAAATGTGAATATTTTAAATGATACCACATATTTTGTTTGTTCAACAATAATAAATTACTGTACAACAATTTAATTTGTAATCCTTATTTTTATAATATTTGGGAGAAGGTAAGATGGATAGAAACATATGTAGGTACTTTTCTTCCAAATATAATACAATTACCTCAAAGTGAAAAGAGATTATCATCATAATTATATATTGAAATCCTTATTTTTAACAGTTAATATTGTTGGAATTACGATAATGTAAGTACATTCAGAAGTGCAAGGTGGAAAATATAATAAAATAAATAGTATAGTCAGAAATATTAATAAGCCACTTGGCTATAACTAAGAACAATTAAGTGCACATTTTATCATCGGACAGTAGTCTTGGGGAATGGCAAAATTAATTCCTTGATACCTAATAAAATCAAAAGTTTTTAATTAGGGCCTAATACAAATGTATGTGATGAAATTGTCTTGGACCTATTTCAGGATTAAAAATAAATCATTGATACTACTAAGGGAAATGAAGCAATAAAGTGTAGAATAATAAATTTTATCTGTAATCCCTAAGGTAGATATCCTCAACCTAAAATTAATAATAAAGTAGGGATTAATCTAGATTGGAAAATAAAATAAAATCTATTAATCTCCACATCTCTTCTTTACCCTTATTTCAAATGTGTGTACTTATTTGAGGCACAATTCAGCATGACAATATAAAGGATATTTATATTTTATCAAGATCAGTAGTTGTTAGATAAAATGAAGAATTTGAATGATTCAAAGAGATATAAAATTGGTGTCTCTTTATTATATTTTTATTAACCTTTCTAGTGTGTGCAGCATTATTAGTCAAAATATCCTCACTCTCAGTTGTGTTGGAAGGTGGTATGCTGGGGTACGAAAGAGTTGCTGGCAAAATTGACTAACCAGTGTTGAGAAAATTGTTTTATATTTAAGGGTAGATTGAACACAGGTTTTTAAACAAGAGAATGACAACACTGTTTCCCAGTAGTAACCATGCAGTTCCCTTGGCGATGATATCCAGTGTAGTCACACTTGGGAGGTTAAACACATAATAAATTTGTTTTTGACAGTAAAATAATGTCAACTTAAAAACCTTGCCTATGTAAGAAATTGGTAAAGAGTGTGTGAGGCATAGAATGACTACTATTCATTTTAATCACAAGATGTTTGAATATTATAAAAGAGCATTAAATAATATACTTGACAATAAAACCAAGGGTAAGGAAAGTTAGTTTCTATTAAATAACTTAACACTTTATTAGTGAAGAATAAAGGCAGCGTGCAAAGGTCAGAAGTTACTGTTTCTCTTTTGATGGGTATAATATTAATATCCAAATAAATATACTAGTAATAACATTAAAGATTTCAGAACTTGAGTAGTTGTTCATTATTAAGTTTAAGAGAGTTTAGTTCAATTTATATATTTTAAAAGTTTGATATTAAACTCCAGCTATATAACATTAACATAAACTTCTTTAACTTTGTGTCAACGATGCTTGCTTGTTTTAGTTTCTCTTTTAAAACTGTATTATGATTACAAATGCTAAGCTAAAGTCTTCGTTCTTGTGGTTGTCTGTGTTATTTTTAAAAGAGATAATATCAAAACACAATAAGGGAAACCAACCATAATATCCACAACAATGGAGAGTTACCAGAAAAACTGCAAATTAAAAGAATCACACTATACATACAAAATAAATGACAACAAAACAATTTCTTAGTTATACTGGACCACTTATTTGGTACAAAGAGAGTCTTACCATGACTAGACTATGTTTATCTATCGCATCATAGTGTAGTCGGTGTATAACTTTCATGTTTTAAAGCCAGGGTGAGTAATCTTGTAGCCAATCGCCACAAGTGACCAAATGATAAAAGTATGGCGAATATGAACAATAAAATAAAGCTTTTTCCTGACTGCATGAGCTGGTTGTATTATTATTATTAGCACGGCGTCTTACTACCCATTCGGGTTGTACGCACTTACGCTAATGTGTAATGGTAGGGTGATTGTGTAGATGAAATGGAGGACTTACAGTTTAACGTGGAATCCGAACCACGGTGGAGGCCTGGCATTCCCCACATTCACAAGATGTCTTGTCGGAGGTGAGGGAAGGGTTTGGTAAACAGATAAATCTGTGCTGGGACCGAGGATTGAACACCGGCCGCCAGCACAGAAGTCTGACACCTTACCCCTAGACCGCCAGGTCACCTAGCTGGTTGTAACTTAATATTTCTTACATATCATTTGGCAGCATTCCACTTATGCATAGAGTTCAAATATTTAACCAATGTTTCTGTAACTTGGCATACAAAACGATTTTCAAATGTTACATTAAATAATCCTACATCATATTTCAATTTGGATCATCTTCATTATTTTTGTCCAAGGGTATAAGTGAGTAGTCAAAATGTACATGTTTTGAATAAACGTGTTCAAACTGTGTTGTGTAAATTGTTAAAATGAGCAACCTAATTTCTCAATATTTACATGGTGTGGCCGCATTGAAAAATATGTTGCCCACCTCTGTTTCTAAAGGGTCTGATGCGCTTTGAAAATATCTCTATTTAGAGTAGGTATATGTTATTTTGTAGCTCAAAGTTTTTATGGCCTTTTTTTTCAATATGAAGTTATTCTGTAATCAGTCGAGAATTAAAACAAAAGAATTAAGAGTATTACGAGATGCTTGTGTTGTTAAAGAGCTAGTAAGAATTTGTTTCAATTCATTATCAAAAAAGGGGTAGCTGGAAGAAAGAATTGCAATAAGTTGAGACAAATACAGGTTTTATATAAATTAGGAGAAAACTTGTCAGGCTTGGCTGGAAAATAAAACAAAATGCTTCATACTATAGAGGTGCTGACTTGCTTACATTTACCTCCCTGGATCAGCTTTGTCCAAAATCAGCATTTCACACATGTAACAGTAGACTTCTTAAATGGGATGCAATCACATTAAGCGTACTTACAAATTATGCCAATCATATCCACAGGATACAAAAAATAACTTCAAATACAATATAAGGCTAACTGAACAATTTTTTCTTGTTTAAGTATATCAACATAATTTCTAGCTTCTTTAATAATATTATTTGACCACAATGTTTCTGGTTTAAAATCAAAACTTCAACTGCTTTGTTTTTCACTCAAATCTTAAACACATTCACACGGTTGAGTAACCACAGCTAAATCTAAAAACTGTTCAGTCATTTGTTTTTCATCTTATTCTGTAGGTTTCGTCCTCCCCCAATACCACCACCTCCACGACCCAAAGGAGCAGGTCGCCCACCACGACCACCAAAAGTTCCTAGAAGTGAAAGAAAAGATCGCTTACAATATGTTGTATTTTATTTATTACATGTATTCAACATGCACTTTTTGATCTGACAGATTATATCAGCACACAACAGTCAAAATAAATTTATAACTATTTTAAACTAAAATATAATGAGAAATACTGCAGCAGGTTCATATAAATGTAACATAATCTTCAACGATAGTGAGCGCCTAAAATATAAAATAGAACACATTGGTTGTAATGAGAGGTGGTCAGACTGGGCGAGCGCCTAAAATATAAAATAGAACACATTGGTTGTAATGAGAGGTGGCTAGACTGGAGTGAGCGACTGAGCACGCTCGCTTGAAAGATAGAACTGGTTCTCATGCGCTCAACCCGGTGCAGTCTAGTTTACAGGCGCTAGGCAATATTATTGTATGTTGGTTCATTGAGCGCTAGGAACACTTCTCATTTTGACATTTTTATTACTATCGATAGGTTTAGCACACTTGCTACTAACGGCCAAATTTAATTGGTAAGATCATAAAGCATACCTATATATTTAACTGATATGTTAAAATACTTCAATATTATCAAAGTAGGCCTTTACAAATAAGAATCACCATTAGCGTGGAGAGAGGAAGAGAAAAACACAACAATAAATCACTTGTCAAAAAGCACCCTCAGTTCACTGAGCCAAGATTTGGAGCCTCCTCGTCAACAAATATCGAGAGCTATTTGCTAATCATGCACTCACTCACCAGTTTGGTCACTGAGTCACTTGTGCGCTCGCACGCTTGTCAGTCTGACCAAACTTTAGTCATACATCAGATAAATAAAAATTACTTTTCATCAGATGAATTTATTTCTCCCTCAAGCATAATAAAATGTAACATAACAACTGTCATGTTATTCAATATAAAAAATAAATTTAGAAGAAAGTTCTAGTTGTAATGGTAAGATCATATTGTATGTGAAGATGAAGGTGATCAATAGAATTAGCCAAACTTAACCTGGCAATAGTGAGGATTACCTGAGAGACTATCTTAGGGCACAGCCATACTTGTAACCTATTCACTGGAACTTCAAAGCAATGTTATTTAAATGGGAGACCCATAGGTGCTCACGTTTACGACCAAGTCGCTGTCATTAGGATGTGAGGGTAGCGCTGGGTTGGTTGCGGAAGCTCATGGGTTTAAAATATAGTTGTCCTCGTGGTGATTGCCCTGGCTCAGATGGGACAAGAGGCTTCCCCTTTCTCCCCTTTGCCTGGGGGATGTTTCTCAACTGGTAATCTTCGCTGTGGGCCTGGGCCACGTCCATAGGGTTTAACCCAAAGGACAGCAAAATTTCTGTCAAGGTTGTCTGTTTGGGAGTGAATGGAAGGGGGAGCCTACTCCCCACACACTAAGCAGTTGGTAGCTAGGATCTTACGGGAAAGCTGGTCAGGCCACCTCCATGAGGTATCTGGGAAATTCAGGCTTAAACGTCTATATGAGTGATTCCTGAGGCTAGGCACCTGACCTCCTTAGAGGAGTTAACGCCTCTACATGAAAGTCCGGTACTCACAGGAGCAGGTACCAGGTCCTCTCCACGAGGGAAGCTGGTGAAGGCAGGGTGGATGGGGGTTCTTAGTTATCCAATGATGACAAGGTTTACGGCAGGCAATGGGGCTGTCGATCCCTAAATTAACCTCTGTGCATAGCTATGCTCTGGGGACACAATCATGATGGGTTGGAGAGGCTTTGTAAGAGATTTGAAAACTCACCAACTTATATAAGGTGTCAAACTAGTGATGTGGCGGTGTTCTTAATATCTCTAGGATAAAAAGTTGGTAGGAAAATCAAAAGGGATTGACTTTAGAGACAAAAAGAAACTCAATTGGGTGTTAAAGTAAGAGAGAAAAAAAGAGATAGAGATAATTATAAAGAAGACACAAAGGAAGAAATAATATACAAGGTGAAGACATACAAAGGAGACAAGTTGGGAGCTGATGGTAATCAAGGAAGAGATGGTGAAATCAACAAATAAGAGCAAGGTTGAGTCAATGAATTTAAGCTATTAAAGAGTTATGGTAGGCTAAGCATGAATTTAACATGGGCTCATAAAAGATAGCTAAATTGAGACACTATATGTAAGTTTATGGGCTGGGAGAAGAGATTTATAGCGTGCTGAATGAAAACTGAAAGGCTAAAGAGTTGTTGGATTTTAAGAAAGACTTGAAAAGTTTGATACAATTTATGTACTACAGAAGCTTGAGTGGATGAATTTGGACATAGCACTTGTGAAGTGAGTGAAATAATATTTGTGGAGCAGAGTGAAAAAGCTCAGGGTAGAGGGTGAGTATTACGAGTATGATCTTAATCTCATCAGGTGAGCCAAATTGTAGTGTATTAGGACCACTAAGAGTTCAGTTTTGTCATACTGAGAAATACTACCAAAATTATGTTGAAAGGGGATTTTGAGAGGGTACAATATTGGGTGGCCAGAAATGGAATAAAAATCAATGTTAGAAAAAGAAGGTACGGACGGACAAGACAAAGTGAGAGGCTGGAAACAAAAAATAAATGAAAAAGAAAGAAAGGAGTAGGAAAGAAGTGAGCAAAAATCAAATAGGTATCTGGGAGTATGAAGCTCTACTGAGCTGAGAGAACTGTGAACCTTCGGGTTCGGTGATAAAAGGAAAAAGTTAGTCTGTGCAATATACAAAGAGCAATGATGCAAGTGGAAGGAGTTAGGGGGGACTATAGGAAGGCGTGGGCACAAAAGGAGCATAAGAGGAACAACTGGCTTAGCAAAATATCCTTACGTTTTATTAAAATTTCTAAGATACATACCTCTCCCAACGCCTCGTCCACGTGCCTGGCCACCTCCTCTTCCCTTCATCTCCCCTCGCCCCCTACTTTTCACAATAGTCTCCTCCTTCACCATATCTATCACTTCATCAGGAATTCGCAGGTACTTTATTGTACTCCCTCTAATGTAGCACTCGGGCATCCTCCAGAACTTGTCGCCGTCCTGCAATATTTCATACAACTCTGGAAATTATCTGGCTAGGCAAGTGTTAACATAACACTAGTATTTCTTGAAAAACAAAATATTTAAATACTGACAAGCTGGGTTTGCTCGACTCTGACCCAGAAGACTGGCGTTTGACTCCAAATGGGCACAGTGAGAGTGTTTTATACCAACATTTTGGCCTCCTTAGCTTAACAAAAAGTGCTGATGCATTTATTTAATATCATCCTCATTTTAATCAGCTTGGATTAGATAGTTTAAGTTAAGGGCATCGACACTAGCTAGTACCAGTACAAAACTAAACACACACACATATATATATATTGAAAGTGAAAACTTGAAAAGCAATGTGAGCAAAAATACAATAAATACTCACTCTTGAGGTACATATGACTTCTCTAAGGTTAATATTCATCCAGTTATCACAGCTGACCAAGTGACCATTGTATGTTTCTCCATTTTTCAACTCCACCAACTACAAAAAAAAGGTATGTTTGGTTGAAACTTTAGAACACAACCACTAATCTACTATGCATGAATATACACAACAATGCCAAACATTAAAAACAATTAGTTTGGTAATTACATTTGTGACAAGTGTTTAATGATTTATGAGAGCAACAAATCAATGAGACAATCCTGGCTCATTACAGACCTAAGGCTAGAGTCCTTTCACGATAGGTTTTTACCTGGATGACAGCTAAGAAATCATTTCTTTAGGTTTTGGGTTGCCAACACCTGTAAAAGATCAATATTTTGCTATAAATGTTAAGTGTTAGGGGAGAGTCGTATAGTATCGGACAGCGGCTAGTATCGGACAAATCATGTTTCAGTAAACTACTGTTAGCTAGAGAATCCTCTCGGATATAATATTACTCCTCTTGCTTGCAGCCAAAGACAACCGATAGTTGAAGGCGCGCCCTTGAGCCGTGCGGTTTCCACGAGTGTTTGTGTAGTTTATGTGCTTTGTTTCTTTGTTCCAACTACATTTTCAACATTTCTCATTCTCACACGGTAATTACAATTAATTTGTTTATCGGATATAAGGTAAAGGGTAAACTAATGAATAAGTTATAATATTGATTTGGTCAACAAAGAAAATATTATTGTAATGACTACCATTATTTTATTGCCATACAGATCGGCTAGTATCGGACAAGTTGTTTTCTTCCAGTACCGGACAAACTAAGGGATGCCACAAAGTTTTTATCAACATTAACAACAAATAAAACACTTAATTTAAGGTTAGATAAGATTACTCAGATTAGGTATATATACCTCATACTAAATTATATATATTTATTTATTTTGATTTCATAAAACTTTTTCTTTCAGGTAACCGATTCTGTAATTTTACACTATGCCTAAATTAAAGAAAAAGGAAAAAGTAGGCTCACGTGGAAAGTGGCAAGAAGAGAACATGAAAATAGCTGTAGAGAAAGTTTTAAGTATCACTATGGCAGTGAGACAGGCGGCAAATACATACGTTGTTCCTAAAAGCTCCTTAGGAGACGTAGTAGCGAAGTTAAAATTAGGAAATGAAGTAAAAATAGGTCCTGACATGGGGCGACTCAAACCTACTTTCTCAGAAAATTTTGAAGAGGAACTTGTAATACACATTAAAGACCTTGATAACCGTTTGATGCCACTGAGTCGTAAGGAGTTTGGGCAGTTGGCTTTCGATGTGGCTGAAGCCTTGAAACTTGATCACCGCTTCAATAAGGAAAAGAAGTGTGCTGGTAAGGACTTCTACTATGATTTTATGAAACTACACCCTGAAATCACATTAAGAACCGCTGAATCTACTAGCATGCAACGAGCAGTTGGTTTCAACAAACCTCAGGTTTCTAGATTTTTTTGACAAATTTAATCAACTTCAAAGTAAATATTCCTTTTCTGCATGTGGAATTTTCAATGCAGATGAAACAGGAGTTACGTGCGTTCATTCAAATGACTCTAAAGTTATATCCATAAAAGGGAAAAAACAAGTTGGAAAATTAACGTCTGGGGAAAGAGGTCGTACGGTTACTGTGCTTCTTTGCGTAAATGCTTCTGGAGACCAATTTATCCCGCCTCTCTTTATATTTCCTAGGCAGAGGATGAACAACCGCCTCATGATTGGTGCACCCCCTGGAAGTTTGTTTGCAGCTCAAACTAGTGGATGGATAACTGGTGAAATTTTTCTGAAATGGCTTCAAGTGTTCGTCAAACGTGTCCATCCTACTAAACATGAACCTGTGCTGCTCATTTTAGATGGTCACTGCAGCCACAAGGAGCTTGACGTGATTCTGTTTGCACGTCAACACAATGTTCATATATTAAGTTTGCCCCCCCACACAACGCACAAATTGCAACCACTTGATAGGACCATAATGAAGCCTTTTAAAACCTCATATAATGAAGCTTGTGCTATTTGGATGCGACAGAATCCTTTTTCCAGGATAACAGATTATGATGTAGTTGGATTAGTAAGCTATGCTTTTACCAAAATTTGCCGAATGGATATAGCTAAAAAAGGGTTTGAATGTACAGGTATACATCCATATAATCCAAACATATTCACAGATTTGGACTATTTGCCATCGCAAGGACTAGATATTCCCGACTTTATCTATGAAGACATAGAGCTATTGAAAATTGATCCAGGAAATCTACAATCAATATCCCCTAAGACTCCACTCACATCAAATTATGGACACGAAAATTTACAACCAACATTTGAATCTCCAAGAGCCTCATCTTATGTATCTCCACAACCTCCATTTCCAGAGTTATTTACTTCCATGACTTCACAACAGTCAACTTCAACCGCACAAGCTTCAACATCAAAGCCTCCACAGTCATCAACTCCTTCAACTGGATTTTTCCACGCCATAATCACACAAGTGTCACCAGTGCCTGTCGCTGCAGAACACAGGTTAAATGTTAGAAGAAGACGTGGTGCTAAGAGCGAAATACTAACATCAAGTCCTTATAAAGCTCAGTTAGAAGAAAAACAATTCACGAAAATGGGAAAATCAAAAACTAAGTTGGAAGTCACGATAAAAAATAAATAAAACTACATCAAAATAACAGAAAAGTTAACAAAACTTCGGTACAACTTATGAGCGAAGAAGTTGAAGATAAAACCGACTGCATGATATGCGGAGAAAATTTTGACGAGGATTGTATAAAGTGTGACTTTTTCCAAGGGTGGGCGCACGAGAATTGTGCCAATACTGAATTATATCCCTATTTTTATAAATGTGACTCTAGTGAGAAAGCATCTTAAGACAATAAGAGAAGTTTGGTGTCCAAATTTGATTAAAAAATTGTAATATTGTAATATGTTCGGTACTACCCGAAAGTATTTTTTTAAACTGAACTAAGCCTATTTTTTTAAATGACTCTAGAAAGAAGAATATTTTCTATAAGCTATTTTAATACAGCAGGTATATAAATACACATGTAATCTTAATATTTACATGTCATTTGTCTCATTTTCATTTAATAAACTTATAAATTAAATTAAAAAATCTTAAGTGTCCATTACTACACGAGTCTCCCCTATATTTTACATTAAAAATAACATAAACTTAAGTTTTCTCATAAAATTTAAATACTTTTAATAATAATTTCTTTTTATCGCATTCAAAACGATATTTTAAACATAATTAAAAGTACTTATTATTCGTTTCGGAACATTATTCATTGTATGTAATATAGTGCAAACATTAATACATTTTAATACAGGCATCGTATTTACTTGGAAAAGAGAAAATACTCGTCATTTTTTTATATATATAATAAATGATTTTATGATTATTTTATCATATTTCAAAATATTTAACTGAATAAAATAAGTTCATCAAATGTGTGGGTGCATCATTGTAGAAAACTTGTTTACTGTCATGTTCAACCATATGGTTTAAATTCGTCAGTCACCATTTTGAAGCTATGTTCGTTAGAAGTTTTTGCGAAAGTGGTGTGAATATTAATTTTTTTAAGTGGAATAAAATGATAAATAAGCTTTGTGTCTGACCTCAAATAAATATATAAATAATATTGGCCTAAATTACTGTGGTTAACTATCACATTAATATATTACCATCTGTTTTCATTATAGTTATCCAAAGTGATAGATGTCAGCTGTTGGCATAGTGATATATTAGGGATAACTTCTAGTAACATTTCGAGCTGTCATTCAGGTAAACTAAGGTCATGAATGAATTATACTCTTGACATGTCAGTTTATAAAATACTTGTTCACTGAGCTGTAGTGTTTGTACACACTACAATATTGGCAGAATATATATGTCACGCCCTGGTGACATGTTCGGCCCTTCATTCCCCACCGTTTGGAAGGCTAAGGCAAGTTCCAGATTGTGTGTTCACCTTGATTTTTAATCTGCAGTATGATGTCTTAGAGAATTTATGAGAAAGTTCAATGGAGCATCATAGAAGACTACACATGGGCCCCGGGCTGATATACGCAAGGATGGATCTGAGCTGGCGCGTCACTTTACCCTCTATGATACCTTATTAAGTCCTGTCATTGGTTCCCATCTCACCCATTTGGTAAAAAGGGAGGAAGATAGTGGAGGGGGTTAAATAATGATGAGTTACATGCCCTTTATTCATCACTAGACATTGTTAGGGTAATCAGATCTCACAGGTTACGATGGGTAGGATTTGGAAGGCAAAGGGAAGAATCTAGAACCTTATTCAAGGCATTTCTTGGAAAACCTAACTGTAAGACCTAAGCACAGATGGGAGTATAACATTAGAATGGACCTGGAAGAGAGAGGATGTAATGAGGTGGACTGGATAGAACTATCCAAGATAGGAATAGGTTATGTACTTTTATAAATGTGACAATGAACTTTAGAGTTTGCTCTATAGGCATCATTTTTAACGTTACTGTCTCTTCTTTTTCTGAGATGTTTTAAAAGATTTTATTATGAAGGTTCAAATTTCTTTTATGGGTTTAAATCCTTTTGCATTTCAAATACAATGGAGTTTTTAGGTCAAAGATTTTTTTCTTTAGATAATTTTACTTCTATGTAATCCTATATAAAGTAGGGTGTTTATACAGTAGTCACCTACTGTGGTATTTATTGCTCATATAAAAAACATATGAAATATTTTAAACACCCGAGTAATAATGTTTTACACACTACACTTGTCAATTTAATGGAGAGGGCAAAAACCCATCCAGTTCATGAAATGAGTAATAATTGGAGCAAAAGTGCAGCACAATTCATGAATTGAACTATTTTTTACCCAGTTCGTGAAATGGTCAGGAGGAAAGACCAGTCCAGAAAGAGAATGGGCAGAAATTTGCCAAATTCATGAACTGGGCAAATTCATGAACGGAGTGTAAAACATACAATTCTAAAGAAACATTAATTGTATTTTTTAAAGCAAATTATATAAAACATTAACTTTTCCATGTCCAAATTGATTTCATCATTTAATTTGACTATTTGTCTGAGTGATGCTGGAAAATACAGCAAACTTTTTCCAAGGTCTATTTTCATAATTTAAGTTCTTTCCACAAGACATATGTTATTACAATTCAAATATTTTATAACAATTTCAATTTTTTTCAAAAGAGATTCTGATTTTAATTGACCTTTAAACATACAAAAAATTAATTTAAAAACTGGCTAAAATTAAAAATATTTTTTATAATACTTTTTAAATTTTTACTTTTTGAAGTCAGTGCCAAATTAATAACTAAAGCAAGCAACTAGCTACAACTTACAAACCATATACAAATAATAGCCTTATTTTTTTAAATCCCAAGTCAAGGACTGCAAAATGAAACAAACAGTGAGTTTTTTTCCCATGAAGGATCTATGTCAACAAGAGGAATGCTCATGAATCAGTTGTCCATTGTTATGTTTCTGTTTGAGCCTTTTATTGATTACAACAGTCGCTAAAGTTAGTTAGTAAGTTGTAAGTAGTTATTTGTTTCAATTATTAACTTGGTGTTGATTTGAAAAAGTGAATTTTAAAGAATACAAGTAAAAAGTGTAAGCCTAAAAAATCCATATTTTTATTTTTTTTAAATTGGGTAGGCCTACAAAAAACGCGACCTGTATGAAAAAATCTGTTCGCAAGAAAACACAGAGAAACGATGCAAGGAGACTCATATCAAGCATGAGCAAAGGTTCATAAAATTCTGCTTTAGTTGGCCGAAAATAATTTCTAATTTTTTTGTCATCACAGTCCAAATCTAACAACGAATGTCGGAATTCACTTCAATTTAACCTATTACGGCATATCTCGTGTACTGTACTGATAATTATGAACAGACCTAAGATCTATCGACCTTGACATTACTGGTAACGGTGAGTGGCGAAGTATAGCGGACAAACTTTAAATTAGGAGTAGTTCCACAACATGGCAACCTAAATGGAGATTTAGAACGGAAGTTTTAATAATCTTTTATAAACTATTATTTCAATATGTGTTAAGTAATTAAATCTCTTTGTACCTTTCTTAGATATGTAATTTTACCTTAATTTTTCTTTTATATCTTTTATTTTAAAAATGCTTAGTCTTCAAAAATTATATTATTGGTCCTTTTGTTATCGTGAAAACGAACTTATCTCTGATTGGCTAAACTAATCTCAGGATTCCCCGTTCAGAGAGATTTCCTTTTGTCTCGTTCATTCTCTATTTGGATCCTATTAGCGTGAGACGTAATTTTTTTGTTCTCTTCTTTTTTAAAAATTTTATTATAAAATCTTTTCTAAATTAACATGTAGTCTTTTACTTTTGTTTATTTCTTTTTTGGGGCTATGAGGTAAAGTTTCCGTGTATTTTTTTTTTTTTGGTTTAATTATTAACTTTTAG
>CABFVX010000762.1:0-48284 GCA_902151425.1 Timema shepardi | reverse complement strand
GTGGTATTCTAACGTAACGTAGAAATTATCAACCATGAGGCCTGGTTCTTTTTATATTATGGTTTTTGTATCAATCGGCATCCTATAAACCACGTTGTTTTAAAATTTAATAGAACAGTGGATTAAGTATAATGGTTGAAGACTATTTTCTTTGTATTAATTAGATAATTTTGATTTTTGGTTTTCTCTGTTCTACAGAAGATATCTTTTATTAATACCTTAAACAAATCGGTAATGTAGTAAACGTAAATGTTCTCTTTTATTTTGAATTAATCTTTTATTATCTTTTTATCATCTTAATCTTTTATTATGTTTTTTTATTATCTTTTGTTCATTTAATAAATAATACAGTCCTTTTGTAATTGGGTTATGATTTAAAATTAATCACGTGGGAAACCACGTGTGTTGAATAAGTATCTTAACCTCCTTTTTTATTGATTAATTAACTATTTATTATGCTAATTATTTACTTATGCTCTCTTTCAGTCTTGGCAGCAGATATACCTTTTTTAATTAAACTTAATAAGTGTTACTGGACACCTCTCAATGAGGCGATCAGTACATAAATGATTTAATTACTTAACACATATTGAAATAATAGTTTATAAAAGATTATTAAAACTTCCGTTCTAAATCTCCATTTAGGTTGCCATGTTGTGGAACTACTCCTAATTTAAAGTTTGTCCGCTATACTTCGCCACTCACCGTTACCAGTAATGTCAAGGTCGATAGATCTTAGGTCCGTTCATAATTAACAGTACAATACCCACCATTGTTTATTTTCTTCGTCATCCATCATTGCTGCTAACAACACTATTACTTCCACAATAATGCAAAACAATTAAGATGTTTCCTGATTTACTTTAAATGGCAAAAGGTCATGTTGTCTCCATGATTACAACTAATCTACTAACCCGTCCAACATATAGCTTAGTACAGCTCACTGTGTGAAACGCATAAGATAAAATGTAGCTTAGCATTATATAGCTTTATGTGTGAATCCCCCATTACTTGACTTTTTATTGTTGTTAGCATTTAAATTTAACCATTCTTGGGTGTTTTTCAAACAATATCATTATTTATTATCTATTTATTAGTTAATCTATATTAATAGCCCAAAGCTTTTGTTAAATTATTAAATAATGTAGACACATTTTAACCCATAATTTAAAATAAACCGTTTACATAATATTTAGTGATAATTTATCTTTAGATTTTGGGAATAAAAAAAAACTCTTGGGATCTTAAGAAATATTACTATTTATAGTTTGTTGAATAAATGGCATGGCATTTTATATTAATTTAAAATGCAAAAATACCAAGTAAGTAATAGCTTTGTTCCACTACAGCTACCCTATATAGAACCAAATTGTGTGCTGGCCAGATTCGACTATTTTAATTCCTTAAATTTAATCATTATTATTATTATTAGCACCGCGTATTACTACCTGTTCGGGTTATACGCACTTACGCTAATGTGTAATGGTATGGTGATTGTGAGATGAAATGAAGGACCTACAGTTTAACGTGGAATCCGAACCACGGTGGAGACCTGGCATTCCTCACATTCACAAGAGGTCTTGTCAGAGGTGAAGGAAGGGTTTGGCAATCAAATAAATCTTTGCCGGGACCGAGGATTGAACCCCGGCCGCCCGCATAAGTCTGACACCTTACCCCTAGACCACCAGGTCACCCTTAAATTTAATCAATAGATAATTAGAGTACAGTTAGCTAATTACAGTCTAATACATACTGATACTCTGCCTCTGTCTTAATGTATTTAAAGGGCATGATTAACAAGTTGATCTTCTGTGGGTGTAAATAAACTGCTCAAACTGCATCCTTTGGTGAACCGGGCCTTGAACCAATCTGTCAAGTTACTTGATTACTCAAGATGGTGTCCTTAAAATATATTATGCCTGTTAAATAAAGTTTCTTACCATAGGATGATTTTGTGCAGTTCTTAGCAAGGATAATGGTAACTGAAACAAACAAGAATAAAAATAGAATGTCTCAATAATTTTAAAGAGCAAGAACCAAAACTTTTTTTAACAAAGAGTTTTTTCTCTAATTTATTCACATTTCTATGTGAAAGCGGATAATCACTATGGAGAAAATACCCTCATTACACCCTACAAGATTCAAATCTCAACGTCCGCATCACTGTCATAGCTGACTAGACGAGCTTGACATGTAATATGTATGCCCAATGAAGCCAGTGAAATTCTTCAAAGTGTAGGTAATTGTTTTTACCTACCCTTGATTCCTCCAATTTCACACAGAGTAGAAACAGTCTTTGTGGCCATTAGCTTTGATTGCAAAATGTTCCAATAATTTGTCTTTATTTATTCTCCAACCATTTAAGACAATAATGTGTAAAATAAACAACCGACTGAAAGAGATTACTTTTAGCAATCTTCATTAGGTTTTTTTTATCACATGGTGAATCTTTTTCACTATGTGATTCAAAAAATGCCACATGCTTATCTCACTCACCGAGGCCACAATGATGACAGAAATTTTTACTACATACTCTTCTAGGGCCTAACAGTAAATAAGACAGACAGTAATGCCCAAAACAAAACTAGCTTTAGGAATATGCCTAGGACTGTACAGAATTTGAAGCCTTATGGTGAATATACACTTGATAGCCATGGTCACACGACACGATCATGTGACCAAATACATAGTAGTGTGATTCAACACATCTGTCTACAGCTGTCCAAGTGGTATTTTGCTCTGTCTTTATAATGATGTGGGGCAGCAAGAAAGGAATGATAATAACCGCTGTGCTTCACTCCTCTTTTGAAACTCTCAAATCCCCACTGTTGACAGAGTACACACTGTATTTTGGTTTTATGTTTATAATACTCATTGTTCAGGTCTCATGTAGGTTTTCAGTCCCCTTTGAATAAGGAACAGTGAAATTAAATGATGAGTTTCCCGACTTCCTGTTTACACTTCAGTTAGGTTACATGGTTCGTTGAGTGATATCCTTCTGATAAAAATTTACAACATTTGGAAACTTGTAATTGATATCATGTGACATCTTATGTTGTATGGCTTAATGTGTGCAAATGACCAAGCTTTTTATTTAATTAGCTTAATGTTTTCTGATGACAACAATCCACTTAAGGTATGTATCAATTTACTGGGGTATTATTTTCGACATGGTACTATTTCTAAAAGCTAGATGATTCAACAAGAGATTTTGAATTCTACTCCCTCTTTGCTTTATTTTTGGTGTCAAATATATTCATAAACTAACGACTTCTATGATTTACAAATGGATAATAACAATTTTTACATCAGGAAATGTGATTCCGAGTGGTTTTCCACTACTGATGATGAAATTCACAAGCATTTTGCATTGTCTATTCACATGTCACAAACCTAAAGAACATTAAACATGAAATAATTGCAACACCAACAAATTAAGTTACTTAAACTAGGCTAGTATGCTACATCTGCAACCACCCTTGGGTCCTGTCTCGTTTTGCCTGTGCCTTAACTTCCATGATTAAATTGTACTCAAAAGATATACCGAAAAATGTGTGTCTTATTGATCTCATTTATCAGCAATTAATAGTGTGTGTTGAAGAAAAAAAAAAGATCCAACAGATTTAAGAGTGTCTTTTGGACTTTATGGTTTTATTTTTTGTTTCTTTTATTCCGGCAATGAAAAAAAAATCGATTGTTAAAATAGCTTAATTTTACATGAGAAATATGGAGAACTAAACTGAATTAAAGCTATTGGGTCCTAGATATGAGGTGTGAGGTAAAGATTTTGTGCTAAAATTCTGTAGTCACAACACAAAAACTTAAAATATTAATTAAATTAGAATCTATCTCTGGGCCCAGCTAGTACTGCTGCCGAGTGTTGGCTGACCGAGTGCATGTCCGTCATGGGTAAGTATGAAGGGAGAAGGGAGAGAGAGAGTTGCAGGGCTGCGGTCAAGTCAAATAGTCAAGGGAGACAACGGTTTAGTAGTCACCTGCGTATTTCAGAGACTCGCAACTTATGTTGACTAGAGAATCACACAATAACTTGTAGTCAATAGTAAGTGATTTTTACTATGGATACCACAGATACCAAACCCTGTACTTTGGTTTTGAATGCATAGGCCTATACTAGCTTATATGGTTTTTAAATAATTTCTGATTTGCTGGATATTAATTGTATTGAGGAAATATTTTTTGGAAAATTTTCCAAATTATTATAATACTGTTGAGCTTTTATTTGTGTAGGAAAATGATGAAAATGTCTAGAGTGTGTGAAAATGTTAATCTTCAAGTAGTAATAGCTTCCCAAGAGAATTCTAAACAAGTACTAAAGTGAAACCCAAGTAAATAAACCATATATAAGAATATGTTAATGTAACTGATTTCAATATTACACTGTTGTTAATAACTACAAAAGTGTTTAATTTTAAGCGGACAGACAGCTTGTAAAATATGAGGAACGACATGGCATGTCAACGCCACTCCCAAGAAATGTGTGCACCAAACTATGTAGAGTGATGAGTTTGATCTAGTCTAAAATTAGCGGTGCTA
The DNA here is from genome assembly GCA_902151425.1 of Timema shepardi. Classification (NCBI taxonomy): domain Eukaryota; kingdom Metazoa; phylum Arthropoda; class Insecta; order Phasmatodea; family Timematidae; genus Timema; species Timema shepardi. The sequence goes on along the minus strand of CABFVX010000762.1, from coordinate 43,730 downwards.
CCACATTCGTAAAATGTGTGCTGTAAAAAGACATGATGGACACAAGCTCTGCAGTGTTTATTTCATTGAATATTCACTAACTTATAAAAATGTTATCCTTGCAATGAAACCCGATACTACACTTAGAGGAGACCACAAGGGAGCGGAGACGTGAGAAGAAGCCTGTGTGGCCTCTTTGAAAGACCAGTCACATTACCAAGTGTTTTTCACTTTTAAAGAATATAAGCTAAATTTGTGTTTCTATTTTTTATAGTACTACGCTAAACTATGTACATGACTTTTTTACTACCGAGTCTTAAGACCCATCTGGCTTATGCGCATATATAGTACTTACACCAATTTTCGAGGGATAAGGAAGGTGAAATTTAGAGGAAAAGTACCAACATTTGTAGGGGGTGGAAAACTATTTAGGAAAACCAACCTCGTTACAACCAACTTGGATTAGAAACCCCAGCTCCCCAAGATTGGCAATCTAGTCTAATGTATGAGTGATACCCTGGCCTCGACCATTCAAACGTTATTAAATAAATGAAGAATGTTCCTTTAAAAATGACAGTGCTAATTTTTTTTCGTATGGGAGACGCAATTAGTAATAAAATAATCAGTTGCTAAATAATTTGATGTAGAGCATTCACAGGATTGCTTAGTTCGACACAGTTCTAAGAAATATTATTCAACTCCCATCGATAGGCACACAAACTAGACATCAAGCTCGTCTAGTCTGGTTTGTCGGTGACGGCGAAGTCGAGACTTGAATCCCGTCTGGATGTACTGAGGGTGATTAATTTCCCACTCTAACTTCTTTACTAAACTATAAAAGAAAGCTCTTTCACAGAATATGTATTTATTCCCGATGGCCCCGGAACAGGGTTTGAGAACCACTGAGTTGGATACTACTAGCATTAGCAATTAACAATTAGCAGTAGAGTCGTTCTCGAGAAATGGTTAGTGTTTATTCAAGAGATAATTGCTATTCCAGACATTACTAATTTAAAACTGATATAATTATATTATGACAGATTTATGATAAGTTGATAAAATGGGAGTACAAAAAAAAACTCTATGGTGTGAGCCCGCAAGAAATTCATATCGACCGAGCAGCCGCCGTTTGCGATGATATGTTAAAATTTGTGGATAGAGGGTGTCATGTGGTCAGCACGACAAGCCCTCCAGCCATTAATCTCAGTTTTATAGACCAGAGTTGCTACTTCTTTATTAATGTAGCTCCTCAATTGTCCTCACGAGGCTGAGTTGGCCATGTTCCAGACCAACTGCTTCACAGATAAATTCTGAAAGCGCAGGGGATAGATCCCGGGAAATGTGGATCTGTGTTTTTATATGAAAGGGGTCTTCATTTGTTGTTCAGGCTGGTATTGATGAATTTTATTTTAAATGCTCTTCAAATTCTTACTTTCTTGGATGACTTGTTTTTTTGTTTTTATTTCACACTGCGGTTTATTATGCATCCGGACTATAGAGCATACACTGACTAATGAAATAAATAAAGTGGTAAGATTTCAAGGAAATGTACCCCCATTTGTGAAAAGGGAGATTGGGATACCATTAAAAAAAGCCTCACTGTTGATACACCCGCCTGGGGTTCGAACCACAACCTGAATGTCATCGGCAAACCAAGCTGAAAAAGCTTGACAATTAGATCTCATTCTCATGGCTTCAGGTAGTAATTAGTAATCCTGTAATAAACATACAACAACAAAATTGCTTTTCATCATTTGGGATGTTGTGTTAATATTTACAAAAACTTTATTTTTTAAGTTATGTGTTTCTATTTATTGTAAAACCAACAGAGTATCATGATGAGTGAACTTGGACCTGTCTGTAAACAGCAATAGGTTAAATGTGATATGAATAATACCTTTGACTAGCAGTTTCCGAATATGCAATTATTTGTGTTAAATGTTATTTTATTTGGGTCTCTCAAGTTAAATATAGAAAATTATTAATAGAGAGAGATGTATGTCCTTAGCTGAAATAATAATTTTCTATCAAATATTATAAATTGAGCCAGGGTGGTTACAAAACATATTTTACAAAATTTCCTGACATTTTCAGGTTTTTTAAAGGTAACATTTTTAAATCTTCCCTGAGTACTTTTTTCCACTTTTAATGGTGGTTGCTGACTTTTGTTTTATCTATTATAGATGACATATTAAAAAAAACGTTTGTATCTACTAAACAAATGGTTTTACCTGTTATTTATAAAATTAAAATGTTATTTTATTTGATTTGGTGTTTGGTTGCAAAATTAATGGGATATTTTAGACATATTTTTAATTCCCTGACTTTTCCTTATTTTTAGTTAAATTCCTTGATATTTTCCTGTATTCCCTGTCATCCGAAAATTCTGACTTTTCCAAGTTTTCCCTGTCTGTAGCCACCATGATGTTATAGGGACAACTTTCAATGTTCAACTATCCTTACTTGCAAAGTACAAAGAAAATACAGTTGTGGACTCTATTTTGAGCAAAGTATTTAATTATTACATTAAAGGCTGGCCTAAGTCATTGTCATCAGATTGCTCAGAGCTGTGTCACTATTTTACCCTCAGAAAAGACATCACAGTCCATGATGGGCTTCTTTACTATGATGAGCGTCGATTAGTTCTATTTAAACTGGTATTTGAAAAATGTTATACTTGCGTGCCCAACATGTAATCGATTTCAACGGTCCAAAATAAAGGACCCGCTGCAACCTCATCACATCCCTGATTTACCCTTTGTTAAATTTGCTGCTGATTTTGTGGATTATAATGGCGACAGCTAGTTATTGTGGACTACCATTCGCGGTGGATTGAGGCTGAGAAGGTCCCGAGTAAGTCTGCTTCCACTGCTATAAGTAAGCTCAAACAAATATTTGCACATTTTGGAATTCCCAAACAATACATGTCTGCCAACCAACCCTTTGACTCATATGAATTCAAAGTATTTGTTCAATCATGAAATATTGAATTAGTAACCTCCAGTCCTCACTATCCTCAAGCAATGGTTTGGCTGAGAAAGGGGTTGGAAATGTCAAAGTGATGTTAAAAAAGGTGCAAAATGATCGTGGAGACCTTCCACTTTTCCTTCTGGATTTATTATTATTATATTAATATAATTATAATTATTATCATTATCATTATTATTACTATTATTATTAGCTCAAGTTTGTGAGCATTTTTTTAACCCTGAGTGGTGTGTCTTTATTTGGAACACCCAACTGTGATTTTGGGAAGAGGGTAGTGTGATTAAAATATTGAAAAACGGTTACTTTATAGATGAAGTTCACTTCATATTAGACCTAGGCACTCCTGTGAAGATCATGATAGGGTGAGGCGCTTTGGTGATATGGGTAATATTGAAGGATTAAAGGTAACGCCACCATCCTCTTCTAATAACGAGTCAGAGGTCATTATAACCTAAACTTTCAAGTCCTCTAATTAAGAAACTAATACTATGATGTTTGGAACTAGTCTGCCTAATATCGTTACAAGGTCTGGTAGAATTGTCCACCCACCAAAACGCCTTGACTTATGATTCTGTAGGTTCATGTTTAATAAGTTGTATAGTGGCGCCTAGCTCAGCTGAAGGTTAATTTTGTTGGTCAACTGGCCTTACTGTGTAAGATACTTTGGTGTTTGTTCTAACATGGATTTATGTATAATCATTCATAGCTTATACTTTATGTAAATGAAACGTTTTGAAATTGCTGTTTACGTCTGTAACCAATATACTGTTTTATGAAAGTTAATTTGTATGTGATATAATATAACAGTTATACCTACCTACTGTAAATCACCCCTGTGTCAAGTTATACCTAGCTACTGTAAATCACCCTTGAGTCAAAGTTATGCCTAGCTACTGTAAACCATCACTCCTCTGTCAGATTATATCTAGTGACTATAAGATATCACTCCTCTGCCATTATATAGGCCTACTTAGTGACTATAAGGCGTTACTCCTGTGATTGGATATATCTGGTCAATATCAGCCAACACTCCTCTGCCAGTATATACCTACTGAGTGTAAGCCATCACTCCTCTGCCAGTATATACCTACTGAGTGTAAGCCAACACTCCTCTGCCAGTATATACCTACTGAGTGTAAGCCAACACTCCTCTGCCAGTATATACCTAGTGGGTGTAAGCCATCACTCCTCTGCCAGTAGGCCCCTACAACCGGTACCTAGTGACTGGTAAGCCATCACTTCTCGGCCAGGGTATATATAATTACTGTTAACTGCCGCCTCTCTGAAACATGAGTTGTGCGCACTATCACCATCAAGGGTTTTGCTATCTGGGCCGACTTAATGTAGGCCTATTCCCCCAGTATTTTAATAAATGACGGATCAGTCTTTGAAACACAAGAAGAGACACCTCAGTACTTGGTGAAAGGAAGAATGATCTCAGATTTGGAAGAAGTGTTCGGTCTGCTAAGTTTCCTCGGTACCGGTCGATAAGCCTCGGTTACACTCAGTTTTATGGCACCCCCTACAGCTAGCGCCCACTTCTCTAAAAAACATAATATGTTCGCCCGAGGCTAAAGATACCTCTTAGTTTAACTTTAGTGCAATCGTTCTGCTATGTAACTTCTGCTCTGGAGTGTCATGGATATTTTAGGATTGTGAGATTTTTCCTACGAATGAATTAATAACATTCAACATAGTACTTTATTAATAAATGTCCCCCTTTTTTTTATACACACTGTGATAGGTTCTGATATCTCACGGTTTGGTTAGGCGTAAACCAGATACATATGGGTAGATTGGAAAGGCATTTACTCTATAGGCCTACCTTTCTAACAGCTATCACAGCCGAGACACTCGACCGCACCCCAAAATGTGCTATCCTTCAACACAACCTCTTGCCTCTGTATTCAAACCACAAGTTCTTGAGATGACATGGCTCACCAGACGGCCGTGAGCTTAACGTTCTTTACACATAGTGTCTTCAACCCAAGTGGAAGGGAAGGAAGACAATGTGTGACTGTAAAATGTCACACAGCAGATCCTTGTACATGAATGTACGTTCATTAAATTATGTACTAGGCCTATATAGCAAGTAGTTTTACATTTGGGCCTACAATACTGGAATCTTTTCACAGTACCTAGGTATTCTGGCATTATTTAAGTTTTACAAAAACATACTATGTTGGTAACTCGTAAATATAAAGCATCTTTTACTAGCACCTTTTATTTTTTTTAATAATTCACATTTAACTTAAGTTTAGCATCAATAAAAATATATTTCAAATGAACTGATTTTTTTCCCCCTGTTTGAAAATAGTGTTAGGATTAGGCCTATCAGAAATTTCAGCTTACTAGGGTGTTAGGATAGGTATGTCATAAAATACAAAATTAACAATTTCAATAAAAAAAATAATAGGCCTAAAGAAAGGACCAATTAAAAGTTTTAAGAAATTAAAATCATGATTTGATATGAGACAACTAGAGATGTTCTTTATAAACGTTGTGGGATAGTTTTTATCTGTGGAAAATATAGGTTAAGATTTAAGAACTGGAACATACCAGACAAAGAGCTTGGTGGGTTATGTTTAGATGTTGAATTCAATAAGAAGCAGACACATGTAACGTCTGGCAGTCAATGGATGAACAGTTTACAGTAGTTAAATCATTGCTATTATCATGTTACAGAAAGTACTAGTTCAAAGAAATTATTAAGTGGAAATGAATTAGTCAGCCGTGTTGTAGCCTGTATTTTTTTCTATGCAGTATAATATATGTTGTTTGCCATGGGTCAGTGACAGCTATTTGCCTGTTGTACCGTAGTGCTTAAAATAGTATTAAAATAAAATAATATTTAGCACCGCATCTTACTACCCGTTTGGGTTATACGCTTTTAAGTACTAATTACTCTAATGTATTGGAAAGGTTGAATTAGAGGAAGTGAACCCGCATTTGCGTGGAGGGAGAGTGGGAAACCATTTAGGAACCCCCCCAGTTCACCCGACCGAGATTCGAACCTCGATCTCCCCGTCCTCAGCAGTCGAGCTCAACACAAGCGCGTTAGCCAACTACGCCACCGAGGCGGGTGAAAATAAAAGGCTATAGCAGTTAGTGTATTAGTAAATGTTGTTTGCCATGGGCCAATGACAGCTATTTGCCTGTTGTACCATAGTGCTTAAAATAGTATGAAAATAAAAGGCTATAGCAGTTAGTGTATTTGGATGTTAAGGTACTTATTTTGACCTGAAGGAGATTCAACCGATAATATTAGAAAATATGTTAATTTATCTTTTATAACCTTTACCAATAGTGTGATGTGATTATTTAAATTGGTTTTAATGTGGAATTTTATAGAACATTCCATTTTAAACTTACCATTGCATCAAGTGTTTATTTACTTGATTTCAAACTATGCAAGAAATCATTGAAATTAAAATCATTAGGTTATGTAAAAATTAATTAAACATGTGAGAACGCTTTGATCATAGATAATTAAAAACAATAACACCGCCAGAAAGTTTTCATATAATTGACAAATGACAATTGCCTTTTGAAAGTTTTGGTGTGTGCTTAGTAATCTCACTACAAACGTGGCTATTAATAGTGGATACCAATAAACATATTTTTTTAAGAAAACATCAAAAGTATTTAATGAATTTAATAAAGTCAGAGGGGATATAATTTCATTAAAATATTAATAGCTATTTGTATTGCAAGTTGTTAAACAAAATATAAAAATCGGGTTCTATTAAATTAGATTCATTGATTCTAGAACGGTGCTCAATTAAGTTAATAAATAGTTTTGTAAAACTAAAACTATTTACAAGTTAAAAGAACAAAAAACTAGCTAAAATCAAATTTTACAAGGTTTTATATACAAGATATGTTTATATATTATCACATTATATTTCAAGAATAAACGTTTGTTCTGCGTATTCAAATTTTTCTTCTCTTCGCCATATTGTTTGGGCAGGGCTGGCAACTTAGCGTTGGAGTGATATATTTTCAGGATTGGTAAATATAATACTTGTAATTTCACTTTATTATCTTGTCAGAAAGAATTTCTTAAAGTCGAAGTTTCAATTAATCTTTATTATAAGTAAATAGTACCTTTGTTAATAGAAATATTTGTTGCGAAAAATGTACATAATGCAATGGCTTGGATGCATCATCTTGAAGTTAAGAATTAAAACAGGTTCAATGTAAAGTTATATAAAAACGTTAATGGGAACTAAGCGAAAGGCATTTTGATCCACAAAATTTCTTCTGAACATAATTTTCTTCATATGGTTTTACAGTAAGAAAGATTATGTTATAATGTTGTTTTGCTAGTCCTGATAGTTAAAGTAAATATCTAAAGCTAGTTAGTCATTAAAGTTGCATCATCGAAATCTATGACTGTACCATATAGAGGGCTAGGATACGTGACCTATTCCTTGTAGTTGTTTAGTTATCATACACAAATAAATTTTAAGTTTTGTCAGATTACTTTTAATGTTGGTTTTTATTACTTAGGTCCTATTATTGATATATTTAAGAAAACGAACATTAATTTTTATGAGTCAAATTCTAGAGAATACATAAAATTTAATATTCCCACAGTTGATGGTATTCAATCCCAATTCAAGAAAAATTAATTTATTTGTTTTGCTACAATATGTGTATATTAGGCATATCTATTAATACATAAGCCCTACTTAATATGGCAAATTGAATAATACCAGATAGTATAAAGTTTGATAAATTTGAATATAGGCCTGAACCTACAATTAAAACAAAACCAAAATCATCAATATATATATAATATTTTAATATATGGTAACTACTGGTATAAATCATTTTAATTTTATACATTTGTTTATTCTTGGTGACCAATCTTTTTATTTGAATTGACAAATTTATTCAAATATAAATTCACAATACCAAAGATGCTTCCCATGAAATAGATGGTTGAATCTAATGCTTTGCGTATCAACTTCGCAGTCCTGCATTTGAAGTTGGATTACGCCTACTGATTACTAATTTTTGAAAACTATAATAGACTAATTGAGAAAGCAAATATGATTGTGTTTTATACCATTCACTTCGCGCAGACCACCTAGCACACCGCCACAGACTCCAGTTTGGGAAAAATTCCTCTTTATATTGGGTACGGTGACCTGGCGGTCTAGGGGTAAGGTGTCAGACTTCTATGCTGGCGGCCGGGGTTCAATCCTCGGTCCCGGCAAATATTTATCTGATCACCAAACCCTTCCTTCACCTCTGACAAGACATCTTGTGAATGTGAGGAATGCCAGGTCTCCACTGTGGTTCGGATTCCACGTTAAGCTGTAGGTCCTCCATTTCATCTCATAATCACCCTACCATTACACATTAGCGTAAGTGCGTATAACCCGAACGGATAGTAAGACGCGGTGCTAATAATAATAATATATTTGGTACTATCCTAGGAAAACTTAACATGAATAGATATATTGCGAAATCTTCTCTCAGAGGATTAGTATATCATTACAAGTGATTTATCACTCGTTTCTCCACTCTGGTAAAACCTAGCCACACTAACCTGTTAATCACCACTACTCACTGAATCTTGCTACTGCCTTTACCATTGATATATTTCTTGCATGATCGACTTATAGTCACCAAGTGGCTGATGGTGACAATAGTTTATTATCTGACAAAAAACTACCTTACAGGCTATATGTAGACCTCTGTAATAATTATGTTAACCACTTGAGTGGCTGAATGGTCAATGGTGTCACTCTTGTGATAGATTGGTCTGCTCATGTCAGGGGAGATCGGGGTTCGAATTCCAGACTGGTCTTTTGAGGGTGTTTTTTACTACATGATTTTACACTCTCCTTCCACACAAACACAAGTAGATTATCTCTAACATTTTTCCTTTCTCATCCCTACCCCATTAAGGTCTCTACACGCCAACGCATTGGTGACCACAATCACAAACTTGGAAGCGATTAGTTTGCAGCTCATAGCCTACAAAGTTTTTTTGTAAAAATGCATCAAAATTTAACGCAACAGTAGGCTATAAGATTATTTGGTGAATAAATGATGAAAATTTGCAATGGGTATGTTTGAAAATGCACTTTTGGAATGTAGGAAAAGGCTAAATAAATAAATACTATCTATGTTTGCATATTGTGGATTAAGTTTAAATACCCAATATACTGCTCTTTATTTGAACACATTTTACTTTTATTTTTTTCTTAATTCAAAGCATCAAAACCTTTTGAAATTATCATGCTGTAAGGACAGTAGCAAATTATTATTTACTATGGTTATGTGACGTTACTAAGGAATTTAAGGAAAAAACCTTTTTGAGAAACTAAATATCTATCAAATTGATGGACAAATAGGAAATCCAAAGATTAAAAATTTCAGGAAATTATAATTTATTGCCTGACTACACAAAATTTATGAAATAAATAAGTAATAATTACCAGCAGAGCCTGATTTTACCATTTTCTCAGATTTTTTAAGTTTTACCAGAGTGACTACCCTGCTGACTAACGCTGTTTCAGATGCACAACATATGTTATATATGTCTAATATCTAATATCCAAATAAAATATGTATCTTTACTAAGTAGGCCATATTTGTTTTAACATTAATATAACGAAATTATATATTTTCTTAATTCATTGGAATTAAGATTTTGTAATTGAAGAATCATACAAAATTCATGTGTTAATGATGTTAAATTTCCAAAATCCAAAGAAAATTAAGTTTTACAATTCTCATTTTAATTTTTTTACTAAGACTTTTAACGAGAAGTAAGTGATTTTATTGTTTTTAGTGAAGTGACGCGGGTGTGATATTTGAGGAAACAATATTTACATTGAAAATTTTACTTTACTAACGTGTGCAACCTGACTATCATTAGTTTTGTCACCTAACTGATGTTACCGGTGTGATGCCACCAAGCAACGTTAGCAAAGTGATAACACCATTTTCATTACCAAACAACGTTAGCAAAGTGATGTTTTTTGCTTACTTTGAGTTTCATAACCATAATATAAGTATCAAGCGTCAAACAAACATCAAGGTCAGTTCCTCCCTCCATTTACATTCAACTGAACTGGTATTGGCTTAGTTATTTTAAAAACTCCAAATTATATTAACGTTAGAGAAGTGATTTGCAATTAACATACACTAGGTATCTATATGAATTTTCGTACGTTGACCAAATAGTAATAAATAAACTTTTAACTAATGAAATCTCAAGAACCAGTAACTACAGTACAACAAACTATGGTTAATGGGGTACAGCGGAGTACTATGGAAGGTTATAGCGTCAAATTCAAAATATCATGTTTGTCTAATATGTTACTTGGGGACAAACAAACATTGACTAAAATGTTGAAATTTATGAATGGTTTATTGAAATGGATTCTTCAAACGAAAATAATAGTATTACGGGAATATTCTACCGTGGTTATATTTTTTTACTCTTTTTCTTTATTTTTGTATAGAACTTGAAACCTCAAAAAATTCCGAGGTGGGGACAGTTAGTGAGGCGATAAAAGGGACTTTTAATTTGGTCTAATTTGATTTTAATATCACCATATTTAAATGTTTTTATCAAGCTTTGTGTTACACTCTTTACTTCGAAAAAAAAAGTTGCTTGTTTTAAAATTAACAAAATATTTATATAGGCAGGAGACCTTGATTGTCCCTCAATTTGAGAATGACCCCTATAGTTATCTGCCTATTTAATCCCAGATTTTATCCTTGTTTCAAAAATATTTGCTGTTAAAAGTTTGCAGAGTAAATATATAACATACGCATCTTCACAATTTTAATAGGTTTGTCAGTTACACTACTCATTGTAACTTCTAAAAGCTGTACACAAGTGGTGTGGTCAGCGGTCAAACTCGTACTTGTTTCTTAGATTAATAGGTTTGTCAGTTACACTACTCATTGTAACTTCTAAAAGCTGTACACAAGTGGTGTGGTCAGCGGTCTAACTCAACCTGTTTCTTAGATTAATTCTTTCCTCAATAATTATTTCCCCTCCTATCTAGAAAGAAAATAGAGAATGAATAAAATTGACATTTTAAAATTAGACTACCTTCTTCTCTTGTAAATAGGTAGTATAAAGTTGCATAGTTTAATATATCACTATTATCAAACATAAGCAACGCAAGTAGGTACTTCTGGATACTGGTGGTCACAAAAGACAGAATGTTTCCAGTTCAACATCAATTTGGATTGTGCTGATTTTTATTTTCACTGTATTTTAATTGAGAATATTGAGATCTATCTTCAACATCACAAGGATACAATTAGTTTAAAATAAATCTAGCGGCTGGTTTTAGTTTACCAAACTTTGCAAATATTCAAGCAAACTTTGCTTTCAGATGATAAATGATTTTGAGTGTTTTTTCCAGCTTGAAGTTCTTATAATCAAAATCATCAACCACCATTTTAAGGGAAGTAAATTATATTTATAAAATATATTTTATGAAAATTGGTTTACCAAAATATAAATTTTCCTGAAAATGGTTGAATTTCAAAATCATGATTTTTTGCCTTTACCTTGCAGTTCTAAATTTAGTCTTTTCAAGTGTGATATCAAGAAGAAATTCAAATTATAGCCCACTAGTGTGCAATCTCAGATCCTTCAGTTTTAGGTAGTAGATATATTTTTTTAAATATTAAATCTATTGTCATGAGCTCGACTAGAGGTGTCACTATTCACACTGATAGTTTGACAAAATCAATAGCTGTTAATAGGTTTCATTTTATTTTCATTCAGATTAGTTCTCAGCAGCTGTAGTAAAGGCCCTCTTCACAAACTCACTATAGGGGAATAGTTTTTTTTCCTTCTAGCCAGCACATGCAAAACTACAAAGCTTCATTAGTAGAAAACTACTCCACTAAACGCCTAAGAATGCAGAGGAAAGGGGACAGGCTCATTGCGCTAAAATTTCTTAAACAAATCCAAGTTTTATAAAACAGTTTGAACTTTCTGTTGATGCCAGAGTCCAAGCTTGCACTTGCATACATATTACTTGCATGCCTCACTCTTGTTTGCTTACTACACACATCACCACTGAGATGGAGTTACCAATTATGACCGATAAAGGTTATTTTGGTCACTTTCAAAAATTATGTCTAATAATTTGATATATTTTCAGAATTAGAAGACCCAAAGATTAACGTTCAACTACGATGTATCTTTCTTACGACGCGATCAACTGAAAATGACCATGCAATAGACTGGTTGCTGACCCATGCCCTAAACCCTGTGGCCAGCAGGTTCTCAAGCTGTTGTTTCAACATCTAAACATAACTTTACCTTGGTGCCTGTCAAACCCATATTTATAACCCACATCTAGTGAGTTTATACTCTTAAACACTTTATTTGTTGAAAGAAAGGTTAAGGGCAGGAGAAAATAAATATAATAAAGTGAATCTACTCACTGATAAAATTATCATGCTGGTGACATAAAGTCTTGATTGGGATACGGCATTAATACATTTTCCATTACAAACCATTATGTGTTTGTTTCATATTTTAACTGGTGACTAAAACCTGCTATCTATCAAATGTTTGTATATTGAACCCCGAATCGTCTCATATTATATTTCCTACGTCTAGTCTGTGCACTCCTTTCTGGCAAGGATCTCACCCATTCTTCTCTCATGTGGTCTGATTCTTATCACATCCATCAATTTTCCCGTCTCACTGTAACACTAGATCCTCTGATATTATATTAGTATCAATTCCATCCTCGTTAATATCTATTAGGCCTATAGTTGATCTCGATGGTCTTGGGGTAAAGTTCTCGCCTCAGGACCCATTGTCCGCAAGTTCAAACCCAGCCGGGGTCAACTGATTTTTCTTTAGCAATAAAAATTTGTAGCACAACTTCTTTCGAAGGGGAAGTAAAGCCATTGGTCTCATGTGATTGTGGCATGTAAAAGAACCCTGGAAGGTATTTGAAAATACCTTGTCTGGCAAAGTTGATAAGCTTTTTTATTTTCGCTCATAGGAACTCTCTTATACTGATATAGTCAGTCAGTTCAGAAAACGTATGTTAAATACCTTGAATAATTAAATTCTTTTAGGTTTATAAGTTATATCAGGGCCTTCAAGAACAAACCCACCTGCATCAGTGGTTCCATGGGTTAGTTGCAGGGGTGAGAATATGTTCAGGGACCCAATATTTCCCCAGTACATAAAATTTCCACACAAAATAAATCAACATTTAACATTTTACAAAGGTTGGAAGATTCAAATTTAACCATAACCTTTAATCACATACCTTATACACATTTTATTTGTCTCCTTGTGAAGTTTGTCAGTGATCTCTGATATTCTGTAGAACTTTAAGTGAGGATTAGAAGAAAACCTGTTAAATTGTTACGTTCCTCCATTGGAATGCATATCCGAGGATTGATTTAGAAGAGATGACGCTTTGTAGACAGGTGGGTCATTCCAATAGATGAAAAAGAGTGTAATACTTAATGTTGTGGTTGTGAAATGGGCAGCCTATCACTGATCCAACTGATTCGCACACTGCTTCACTGCATACTTTCATGCAATTCTCCAGGACATAAAGGATGTCAGGGATGTGATGAAACACAATTTCAGGTGTGAATGCTTCTTTTACTACAAATTATCCAAGTTTGGTTTAACTTACAGAAACTAGGTTTTTGAAAACAATCCATAGTTAAAATATAATTTTTTAAGGTTTTAATTTTATACTCTACTACATCACTAGTTAACACACATCCATGATTTTCACTAACACAGTTGGTTAGTGTTCATTATGACTTGAATTTGGTGCTTTAACATTAAATGTGGCGACAGAATGGATTTTTATATGTATGTCTCCAAAACCAAGGTGATAGTTTTTGATAGGGGTGGATCAGGAAATGATTGTCAGCCTAGTATAAATGGAAAACTGTAAGGACAAGTGGATACAACAGGCTTTGTGTTTTGTCGTTCTGGTGGCAATTATGGCTATGCCCTAAATTATTTGTTTAGTAAGGTTTAAAGGAAAATAAATGTGGTTTTTTTTTTTGCACACTCTAAAGCGATCTACTATATTAGTAGAAACAACCCACAAACTAGGGGCTATTAATCACTGCTCTCAAAATAGATGGCATTGCTAACGTTATACAAACTGGTGAATTCCAGCCATCAGGTTGGCAGCATTACTGGTTTGTTTAAACAACCGGGAGGCTGGCTGACCAGTAATCAGTTAAGGCTGCAAGCAAACTTTTCCTAGAACTGATAGAGATAAGAAGTGTAGTGTGGGACAGTAAAGTGTGTAGGCGACCAAGTTGGACTAAACATGGGGAGATAAAACGTCAAGATACAATCATACTCAAAAATTAACCTATCCACCCCAGCCATCTAAACGCTTCTCTCTGGGGGTTCAAATCCCTGCTGAGGGTATTTTGGGGAGATCTTATTCAATCGTTTCATTCTACTCCTCCACACAAATGTGGGCACATTTCCTTAATTCTGCTTGTTTAGGTATAAACTAACTATGCCAGTGGGTTAGGTATGAATATGTTTCAATTTAGAGGAAGTGTATCCGCATTTGCATGGAGAGAGAGTGGGAAAATATTTAGGAAATATCACCTGATTATGAATGATCTCCCAGTCATCGGCAGACTAGTCTATTGCGAGAGTGACACCTTAGATCATGTGGCCACTAAAGTGGGATAGTACCAATCCTCATGTCTAAAAATAGATAAGCGATTAAAATAACATGACTTACCCAATCTTTACAAATTACGTAAGCTAGAGAGGTGGGAGGGAGCTTACGTGAGGGAGGGAGGATCTAAAACCATGTAAAAAAAGCCTTACGTGATTTAAGGATGGCCTCCTTGCAATATAAACTATGGGCCATAGATACAAGACCTAACAGCTGGATCATGTTACTGAGCGTAGTAGAAACGAACTCAGGTCATTGCTTTATAAATCACTTTTTTTTTAAAAGTCTTGAACTATTTTTTCCAAATGAATATCTGGGGAGGGTAGTGATAAATAATACTGTATACTTATTTATCAGAGAGAAAAATTATTTAAGGTAAAATCACAGATAACTCATTTTTGAAGATTTTGTCAATAATTATAATAACATACAAAAGAGTATGTAGCTAACGATTTTGTCGTACCATTTATTTGTGTTTAATAGTAGGCAGGTAAAATAAAAAATAACTCAAATTTAATGTGTTAAATTTAGCCACTTTGCTTTGATTAATTTTTAAATTTTAAAGGCTAAAGAGGCAACAATATTTAGAAAGCAGTTTTATTTTGATGACTAGAACAATTTCGACCATAAATGTTCAAATTAAAAGTAATCACATTTAACAAGCAAATAAAATTAACATGTTCACACTTTGAGTACCAAAAACTTTGTTCATTAATTTTTTGAAAAATAACTTATTCCAAAGTCAAATCCTAGACCGTAAAATAAATATAGTAGATAAAAAATACTGAGAACGTCTCCAAATTACATTTAGACCCTATTTTATTTAAAATAACTATGTTTGATATGAGCAGGAATGTTCATTTTTATCTATTATAATAGTGGGTTAATAATTCATTGTACAGTAGTTTTCATATAGTCTGAATATTAACACATTATTACAAATTGTAGTGCTCAAGAATGAGAAAACCTGTGAAAGAATTTAGGATAAGTGTGAAGAATTATACATGTTTTACTGCCTCAGGTAAATAAGGGCTAATGTCATAAAACTTTGTGTATGGAGAAGCATATGGTTTTTTTCTTTGAAAATAATGTATCACTAAAGTAATACTCTCATTGAAGTAAGTAGGGACCAAATATATTTATTCACACAGCAGTTAAGACTGGTGAGTATTTTAGTTCCTGAATATATTAAGATGTTTATACTTAACCATGCAAATTTTCATATTTGGATATTGACCCTTCTTATCCCAATGCACATGGTATTAATGTTTCTTTGACTCAAGAAGGTCATAGAGATTAGCTTCACCCTCCACTGCCGCCTGAATTATGATACAGCAGGTTAGCCAACGCTTGCAAAACGATACTAGCGTGTAAATGGTAACAATTATACTAATGGCACCTATTATCAACTAAGATAACTATTTGTAGAAGGAAAAGTTGTATTCAAAACTATGTATTTTGACTAGAGTGTCGACTCCAAGTCGTTAGAGCTCAATATTGTCGTGATTATAGAAGCCAAACCAAATTTAAAAATACGTTTAAAAAGAAAAGGAAATTATTCATTAACTAATATGTTATAAACAAACACACTAGCCTAATTGTACAAAGAAAATAAATAAATTGATTAATAATTTTTGTTTTCCCATTTAAAATGCATTGAAATGGAAACATTTTAACGAAAATATTTTAATAACTATTTTTAGCATAGTTTGAAAATTCCATAAGAATTATGAAAGATGCCCAGATATGTTACTAACATAAATAAAAAAAAAACAATGTTGAATTATTAGATATTTTTTTAAACAATTTTTTTGTTTATAACCGTGCATTTATGGGTAGTCTCAGCCTTAAGTAAATAGGTTTAGAAGTGAGCGCTTAAAAGACTAATTATATGATCACGCAGGGAACACATATAGAGAATGATAATTTAGAGATTACTATGAACAGCATATCATTTGACAAAGTAAATGATTTTAAATATTTAGGAACAATTTTAGCTATCAATAATGATATTGGATTGGAAAGTTAGGAAAAGAATAGTGAGGAAAGGCATGTTATTACTCGGTCAGTAAGTTGTCATTTTGCCTGCTGTCAAGGAATGTAAAACTCAGAATATACAAAACAATAATTTTACTGGTTCTCTATGGGTGTGAAATGTAACCTAACCTTACATGACAAAAACAAATAGGGTGTTAGAAAGGGATGAGGCTCTGGGGAGTGGAGGAGGTTACATGATGATGAGTTACATACCCTGTACTTATCACAAGACATTGTTAGGATAGTCAATTCTCAAAGATTACATTGAGCAGGACATGCAGCACAAACGAGAGAATCTAGAACCATGTTCAGGGTACTAACGGCCAAACCCAATGGGCAGAGACCGCTGGGAAATCTTAGACGTAGATGGGAGGATCTAACATTAGAATGAGCCTGAAAGAGACAGGGTGTAATAAGGTGGACTGGATAGAACTAGGTCAAGCTAGAAAGTGCTAGGGTTGTGTGGGGTGTAGTGCAAAATATATGCGTCCTACAAGAAAAATGCTAGAGACCAATTGTGTAGAGAATTGTCTCATGATAAATATTTGCCATTATAATTCTCACCTAATATAAACTAGTGGCGAGATATTAAAAAAACTCATTTTTGGCACAATTGTTAGAATGAGAGCACTTGGTACTTAGCATTGGTTCATACTGGATTCACATTCTCGTTTTATTTGACACTTTTACAGTACAGTTTACATTTGTAAAAGCATTTTGGATCCTTATTCTACTTTTAAAAGCTCTTTTTTTTTCTCTTAAATTTGTTGTTTTTGAGGCAAACATCACTTTCTACTTGAGTGACATATTAACAACATTAAAAATAAGTAGGTCTATCAAACAATTATTTGTTTTTGGCACAGTTTCATTGGGTTTAAAGATAGACTACATGATATAAATTTTCCTATTTTTGTTATTTTAACAAGTTTAAAGAAAAGGGTAAGTTTTTGTTCAATTATCATAGGGAGTTCCTTATCTGACACCTAGATATGTTATTAGATTTATTTATACACAGTCATACATATGGCCATGTTATCTGCAGCTGTCACTTTTGATAAATATTATCAAACCCTATAAAATAAAACTATTATTATTAGCGCCGGGTCTTACTACCCGTTCGGGTTATACGCATAAAATAAAACTAATAGCTGGTGAATAGTCTATGGTAGTTTGCTCCAGCTGCGGCTCACGTTCAATGAAACTGGCCCTTGCAGTCTCCTGGAAACCCTCGGTGGCAGGTGTGAAATAGCTAATCATTCAAGTAAAAATCTTTGTTTCAAAAAGTTAGGATTGCATTTTATGCATTTATTTTATTAGTAAAAATATGTATAATTATATACTTAAAATGTTAGATTGTTTTGTGAAAGTGAGTGTGCGTTCATATTTCATGACAAGCTTTCGGGAGATTATTAAACTCTTTTTTACTAGTAATATATAACTATCTAGCTACCAACATAAAATATATTTAGTATATAAGTATTGAAAGTAATTGTTTATTAAGGGTTTTTTGTAGGTCTATTTTAAATTGATGGGATTACTAAATATATCTTTGGCCCACAGCGCAAACTGATAATAATATTTGTCCCTGGGGGTGAGCATTTTTGAACCCATCTTGGTCTAAGTTGTCACTCTGGAAATACACTAAACTACCGATTACTGGGTTTTAATCTCATTCGGGTGTACTGAGGGTGGTTTATCCTTAGGCCTAATGGTTTTCTACTCTCCCTACATGCAAATGTCAGTACACTTCCTTTAAACACAACCTTCCCTCATCCTAAGACACATTGGCAAGCCAAACAGGTTGTAAGACACAGTGACAAAAAAAAACTATAGAAAAATAGGATGAATGTTGGCCACAACTAAATATGTTTCTATTTTTTAAAACACTCTTACAATTAAAATGACATCATAGTAATATTTAAGCTACCTTTGACTTTATTTAATATCTTTAAATTTTGACTTAAAATAATCATCAACGCTAATGATAGGTTAAATAGCAAATATATATTCAATAATTGCGGTTATAGCCGCATCTAAATATCATATACTTTGTATTGAAAAATTTCGATTCCAGTGTCTAGGTGTAATTTTTCAATCCAAACAAAATCAAAGCTAATGTTAAAACATTTAATAGAGAGAAATCTGACTTAAACGTTTCATACTAAAAATAGAGACATGTAAATACTGATTTGGAAGTGAAGGGGAAGTGGTCAGATTTATGGTTAAATGGCCTAGTTATTGTTTTTTTTTAAATACATATCTTAGGATGAAAGTGATTTTGTTTTGTAACCTTGAAAGAGAAAAACCATAGTTTGTGCTAAATATTCTTGTAACTGCAGGAAGGTTGCAACCAATATCACACCACATGACTTTGTGATAGTTTCTGTACAACAGCTCAAGCAATTTGTAACATCTGCACTAGTGTGGCCAGAGGATGGGGAAAGCATAATTAGGAAACCACCCCAGTACAATTGAATGGGATCCAAACCTAGACCACCTCGTCAGTAGAGATCAAGCGCAATCCTTGTCTAAATGCCCTACATCGCTCAATCTGCATGATTGACACTCAAGTATTATTTTTTTCAATTAAAAGATAACTTGTTCAACCAAATGTAATGCATGTTAAGTTACTTATCCTGTTAAAATTCTGAATTTCATTTTTATTACTCATAACATATCTTCACATTAAAGTTAATGATACATTATTTAAGGTATCTACTGCTAGTAACACGCTTTGGCGGGTGTAAGGCAGACATGTCAAACTTGGGGCCCTATCGCTGATTTTGTGCCGCTGGTGGAGTTTATTATGAGGAAAAATATAATGCAACACTTTTTTTAAATTCTTCTATAAATATATTTTATGAATGTCATGGAAATACTACATTTAGGAATTTGACCTAATTCGAGAAAACCAACCATGGGAGTTTTTTTGAGCACCACATTTGTTGACAATTTTTAAAGGGACATTGTCACAAGATTTAAGGACTGACATTCACATCATATATGCAAATAAAAGTTTTGAAAATTGAATCTATCATGGTGTCTACCATCCGGGAAAATCAGGGAAAACTGAAATTAGCCGGGAATTTGATGTGGTCGGGGAAAAAATGGGAATAAGTCGGGAATTTGGTAATTTACAACAAAAAATCCGGGAAAATGTTGTTTTGATCAAATTACGAAATATCAGTAAATTACAAATAATTCAAACTGCATTTTTTTTTTGTAGCTGTGTAATATATTTTATAATTGTATAATTCCTAGTAGACTATTTAATACAAATAAAAAACATGTTTATTTAAATACTAAAATTTATGATTAGTGAAAAAAGGTTGCAGGGTCAGGGGTAGAACGTGTGACTTACTGTTGAGTAGGGAATTTTGAGAAATGATCAGGGAAAAAGTCGGGAATTTCATTGGACAAGTTGAGTAGACACCATGATCTATATATAAATACTGAATTTTTTCCCATTGCACTGTTTTTAATGTTCAAATGAGTTTGACACACTTGGTCTAAGGTTTCTGTCACTCTTGTGATGGACTGAGCTGCAGATAACGGGGAGATCGGAATATAAATGACAGTTGCTGTCAACATTGTTAGTTGTTTAATGTGAGTATAGCTATGGTGCAGCTTCTCTCAGTTATGCTAGTGCTTATGGAATCCTTGGTTTTACCCACTTTGTATATTGATTACCAGGGACCAGATTGTTATGACTTTTTTCCTCACACTTTGCTCATAAGTAGACTACATAAACTCTGTCCATAATCCTCTTTTTAGG
Source organism: Timema shepardi (assembly GCA_902151425.1). Taxonomy (NCBI): domain Eukaryota; kingdom Metazoa; phylum Arthropoda; class Insecta; order Phasmatodea; family Timematidae; genus Timema; species Timema shepardi. Next base: position 23,261 of record CABFVX010000762.1, on the reverse strand, counting down.
CCATTCATATTAAATAAGTATATTTTTAACTACTATTGATATTTTATAAATAAATAAGTGATCAAACTATATATATATATATATATATATATTATTTTACTATCAAGGTTGCTATACTTATCCCAGCCTATCTAAAAAGCCATTTTATAATTAAAAGCACAGCTTAAATTCCTTCTAAACCCACTTAAACTTTACTTATTTTGTTTTGATTGAAATATTTAAGTTATTCTCCTTCATAATTAAAATATTATTAGGAGTACTCGAATAAATAGGTTTAATTTAGAATATAGCCACGAGAAAAGTCCTACATTATCCATGAAACAAATCTAAAGTAATTTGGTCTCCATTGTTACTCTCTAAAATGGAACATAAAACTCTTCATCCAGCAAACCACCAAAATAAAATGCGTAAAGACTTTGTATACATAAAATTGGAAATTTTTGATGTCATTAATTATTTAATAAGATACTGGTATGTATTTAATTATTAAGACTTTTTAATGATGAGTGAAAAGTAAAGCCTCCACCTTCATAACTGTTCAACGAATGACAGCAAAAGTATGCTACAAGCTGTGAAACCTTCTGTGATATATCTACTAGTACTTCAGTTAAAGACATGTTGTTGACTTGTATGATTATTTTCCTATTTAAGTTGAATGAAGGGCTTCTTGTAGGTAAGCATACCCATAAACACAATTCAAGCAATTGACTTTTTGACTACAGAAGTCTCACAATCAATATTTTTTGATGGATAGAAGTTGTTTATGGTAAATAATAAGTTTGCATGGGTGTTGTGCATCATTGATTCATCAAGGCAAAGATGGTGAGTTACTAAAAACTGATTTGTTTGACAAACATGAAGGTTCACAACGTCAAAAGTTTCCAAGCACATGGCAGGAAAACCTATGGCAACAATTTTTTGTGAGACATAATATTATCAGCAAATATTTTCTTGAACCTGGAATGACACATCAAAACACCCAAAACATTAAAACAGATTAAGAAGGGTTCAAAAGCACAAAAAAAAACTGTTTGGTCGCAACATAATGCAAAACCTAACAATCCATGAGCTACTGATGAAGCATTCTCACCACCCTTTAACAACCACCATACAGAAGGAAATAATAAAACTTTAAAAATGAATATACTAATATTGTTTTTATGTAAATAATATGGATTGAATCTAAAAGTTCATAGACAATTATAAGAAACTTGACAAAATTCTGACAAAAAAATTAAGTTGATAAGATTTGCCGTTTGACAATATTTTCCTAGTTGAGAAAATATTGTCATCTAGCAAATTTTATCAACTTAATTTTTTGTATACATTTTATTATATTTTTTATAGTTGTCTATGAACTCTTAAGATTCAACCCATATTATTTACATAAAAACAATATTAGTATATTCATTTTTAAAGTCTTATTATTTATTATTGTAAAACTCCTTACTTTAAATACTATTTTGGAATGTTTTTCTAAAATGTTAATCCACCATACAATTTGGGCCCAGAGGTAATGGACCAGAAGAAGTGGAAGCCTCTGTGAAGATTTGGCCACGGTAAAAAAGTGTGGATGTTTACTGTTATGGCTTCACAAAACTTTTTCATTGTTGGTATAAATTTGTTGGGTTAAAATAAAACAATATTATACAATATATTTTAAATTACAAGTGTCCAGATTGGCTTCTGTCCACACTTAATTCTCTTTAGCAGTGATTCTCAAAGTGGGGTACGCGGTAAAGCGGTGTAATTATTGTGCAGGTAGTATCCAGATTGTACAATTAGCAACACTGCTAGTAAATCAGTGGTGGAGGTGACCTGGCGGTCTAGGGGTAAGGTGTCAGACTTCTGTGCTGGCACAGATTTATCTGATTGCCAAACCCTTCCTTCACCTCTGACAAGACATCTTGTGAATGTATGGAATGCCAGGCCTCCACCGTGGTTCGGATTCCACGTTAAAGTGTAGGTCATCCATTTCATCTCACAATCACCCTACCATTACACATTAGCGTAAGTGTGTATAACCCCAAAAGTTAGTAAAATGTGCAAATAATAAAATATATAATAATAAAAACTGAGTTGTGAAGTGCGATGGTATTGATAATTATGTTAGATTTGTTCAATCAATCATGTCATTTTTTGGGTTTATTAATATATGTAGTTGTGTAAAGTAAACTGTAAATAGACACAAATAAATATAGATGTTTTATTTTATACCCTAACAAGGGGTATGCCAGTTATATAAATATTCCCAGGGGGTATGTGAATCATACATGTTTGAGAACCACTGCTCTCTAGTTTTGAATCATTTTTTCTATAGGTCTACTATTCGAGTTAATGTATTTGGTGTAAACAACATAATTTGCCTATAATGCCAGCCACCTGGTATTATTAAGCATCCGGGAGAGTGCACAGTAATAATTTGAAATAATTGACGATTTTCATCACATATTGATTTTAGCCAGACTGTCAGTAATATTAGCTGAGCCATCCTTTTGTTAGCATCTTTAAGTTTTTTTACATTTAAGGTTCTAAATCATATGCAAATATATATATTTCACATGATTTAGAATCTTAAATGTAAAAAAACCTATATATATATATATATATAATTTATATATATTACATCACTGGCTTACACTCATATTTATTCTAGATATAGACTATACATCAATATATAAAAATATATTGCTATGCTAAATTCAAATTTCATGCTGTACACATTTTTTTAAATATTATTTAGCACTGTATTACCTGTTCGGGTTATACGCTAATGGTTTTAGGGACTAGGATAGCTATATTTTCTGAACAGGTAGTAAGACACGGTGATAAAAAAGCCAATTAGAGGAAGTCTACCTGCATTTGTGTGGAAGGTGAGTGGAAAACCATTTTGGAAAAATCACTCTCGGTTAACTCGACCAAGATTCGGACCTCTATCTCTCGGTCATCGATAATCTAGTCTACTGTAAGAATGTCTTAGAACATACAACCACTGAAGTAGGTTTTGAAATAATATTATATCTTCTTCTTTTTCAGGCTTAGCTGCTATTAAGAGCCATGACCGCAGATACAGATAAAGAACAGACTCAAAATTCAAAGAATAACACATATTGCTTATTATGCAACAGTCGAGTTGGGGTGTCGTCTCGTAACAGCTTGGAAATCTTTCAAAATACATACGTTACCTCATCTGAGAGGCCAGTTGCTTCTTCAATCGGTGCATTCTTGGAGCACGAGATCACCGAGGATACAGTTCATAGTAATGTGATTTGTAAGAAATGTTATAAACTCTTAAATGAAGCAGATGAGATAGAAGTTCGTTTGGCAGATATCAAGCTGGAAGTGCAGGAGAATTATAAGCGTACCCTAGTGTTACAAATGGAGGGTGATAAAAGTGCCACTGAAGGAGGAGAGGAGCATGAAAAACTGCCTCTAAGCTCAGAAGATGGCAATGTAAGACCTCCTCGGCGTAGGGGGAGGCCTCGGAAGCACGAGTCCCACAATAGTGAAGAAGAGTATGAACAAAAGGTCAGTACAGTCATTTAATTCAAATGAAAGAGTAGAAAATATGTTTAATTCATGTATTGTTAAGTTTAGTGGGGTTGAAATAGAATATTAAATAAGAAACCTTATCAATATGGCACCCAGGGAACTTTATTACATGTAATACAGTTGGCAATATACTTATATTAAAAATATGAAAACTTTATTTACAATGTTAAAGTAGCATTTTTCTTCCAGTTAACACTCACCGCAACATTTCTTTTAGCACATTTGTCCCTGTTGAGCATACTGATTTCAATTCTCAAAGTCAACATGTGATTCTTTTGTCCTATTTCCACCCCTCTCCCACATGTCTTTAGCCAAAGTTGAGGCATAGCTATATACAAATGTGAAAATTTGATTATGCTCTAAATAAAAACTAAAAAAGAATATGTCTTGCAACAATTTTAAACTGTACCTATGTATGTGATTAGATTTTTTAACAGTTTTTATGAGCTCATTGAAATCTAACTGTGATCGCAACCAATAGCTCTTCACTTTAGGCTGAAATCATTTAACCTCTTCATAGAGTAACATAATTTCAGAATATGTGTGTGTCTAAAACTAAAATTAAGTTGCAATCTTTGTCATATTCTTAGTATTTATAGTGGCTGGAAAAAAAATATTGGCTCTGGAAAACATGGAAAAGTTTGGTAATAAAATATAGTTTGGCTGCACATCATGATATAATTTTCAGCATAATGTTGACCAAACTTGATGGTTATAAATTATTTAGATAAACCAAAGTCTGTATTTTGTAAGTTTTATTAAATTTGTTGATTTAATATTATTCTTTTGAACATATAAAGAAAAAAGTTATAACATTTTGGATATAAAATAAAAGTATAGTAATAAAATCGAGAATAAGTCTCCTCTTTTTTTTTTCCTCAGGAAAATGCTATCATGGTTGCAGCAGAAATGGCAGAGCAGGTTGGCAGCGATGATGAAATAAATATAGAGATGTTGGCAGCCGAAGCGGCCGGTGAAGATCTAGAAGCAGAGGGTGAACTCCATGTAAAGATAAAGCTGGAACCTGGCGAGATTGGCCATATGAAAGATTACATGGGTCGCAGGCGTAATATGATGAAAAGAAAATCCAGACTCTCTCTGCATCAGGATGACATCCCTGATCAAGTGATCATGCGTGAGGGTAATGAGTTTGCTTGCCTACTTTGTACTGGCAGTGAAAAAGTAATTGGTGATATGAAGGGCATCAGCACCCATATGAAAACCACACATAATACTCGCATCTACATTTGCGACATGTGTGGGCAAGACTTCAGGAAACGCAATGAACTGTCGATGCACTTGGATGAGCACGTTGCTGCAGAAGAAGGAGACTTCCAGTGTGAAGTCTGTAACAGGATCTTTACAAACTTGCGTCTCTTCCGTGTGCACAAGCGTATGCATTATCCACAGGTAATTACTGGCTATAATTGTTTTACTTTTAGTCTAAGTAGGTAATATAAAAGTTTACCTATATAGTAAAATGTAATTTTTTCTACTTTTTATCAATTTTCAATATTGAATAGCATGCCAAAGTCATTCAAATATACTATAAATTCATAAAAGATCAATTTTTAGTGTATTTGGTTTTAATGACCTTACCATACTTATTTGAAACTGTTCGTACTTTTGAGGACTGCATGAAGCTATAACAGTATATATTGAAGTAGTTTTTAATAAATAAACCTTTACACTCTAATAATAACATAACCTCGAGCCAAAATGTCTGATGAAATTAAATGGTCTAAACTTATAAATTTCAAACATGTATTTGAGCCTTATTCCTGCAGTCTGTTCACTACTCTTACTCTATTATGGCAAGGATTTGGTATAATTAATTTAGGTTAAGTTTGGAATCTTACAACTGGCCAATCATGTAGGACAAAAACATCTTTGTTTGTATAATGATATTTACAACCCAAATTTTAAAATATTTATAGTTAAATATGTAAAACTTTTATCTTTAGGTAAGCTGGAAAGAAATGTGGATTTATTTACTTTCAAAGTAGATTCATTTTAAGACATAAATACATTTTTTTTTTTTGTCAAAATGATAATATTTTTAGGGTGTGGCTAGACCCTGGATTTTGTATGCCAACAGTTAGTGGAGAGTAACTTAATGATAGTGCATAAGTTCACAAAACCTCAAATTCGAAGCTGGATTCTCATTTTATTTTTAAACCTAATTCATAGCACAAGCAACAATCAGTAAGTTTTTTAAGTGATTATTTGATTATATATGTGTGTAGGCCAAGCTATGGACATGTGAGACATGTGGTAAGCGCTATAGCTCACGTAACCTGCTAGATGAGCACATCAATGTACACCTTGGTGTGCGTCCTTACAAATGTCGGTCCTGTGGCAAGGACTTTGCCTCTAAGTACACCTATAAAGCACACACCAAGACTCACGAAGAGCGCCCACGTCCTTTCTCTTGTGGCGACTGTGGGAAGACATTCCTAAGTGCCCAAAACTTGCAGCAGCACGAGCGCACACATAATGGCCTGAGGAACTATGTGTGTGATCAATGTGGAAAGGCATTTGGTACGGCTCGCAATCTTGAAGTGCACAGTGTGGTCCATTCTGGATACAAACCCTTCATTTGCAGGTACGTTGGTTCAACATCTTTAAATATGGATATTACAATAATTATTTTTTGAAAAATAATAACAACATTAAACTAGTGTTGCTACATACCTGAAGAACAGCATAAAGGGAATTCCACACCTAAATGACCATTAAAAATACTCAAATATTTGTGAATTTGGCTCATTTAACTGTAAACTTTAAATAATAATATATTATTTTGTTTAAAAAAAAGTTAACTGAAGAAGAACTGATTCAGACATGTTTTATCCCACCTCTTCCTGAAACATTAGGTTACATAAGGATAGCATATTATGTTCCATCAAGCTCAAATCATATTTCTTTAAACACCAGCTACATGTCGTTGAATTTAATAAAACATTGAATTTCATGTATCTATACATAGATATAAATGGTCCGGCTAAATGGGAATTCATTCTGGAAATGAGAGGAATTTTGTATATTAAAAATAAGCTTTGCATCACTTTAAGACAAAATCATATTTTATTTCTTACCGGTTAAGTTAGGACAAATTTCTCTTAACACCTAGCTAGCTAACATGAGAGAGCTAAAAATGCACACACGCCTGAAAGCTCATTTTACCTTTACTTTTCCCATTTTTAAAACAATCTATCGTATGCACAAGTCAACACAATTGTGCAACAATAAATTATGTTCTAAGAAGGTTCATGTCAGCTCGTGGATTATCATCAACATAATAAATAAATGATATAATACTAATGGCGGCAGATTCAAAACGTGCCTGATCAAAGAGTTTCAATCTGTATTCATTTATCCATCCTTATTCCACGTTTTTGTATTACCCTTCTCATCACTTACTATCCCTCAGATTAAATCATAGGAATTGTATATTCTTATGATTTGTGACCCAACTCAGCGGTCTGAGATGTCACACTCGCAATAAACTAGGCCGCTGATAACAGGGAGGTCAGGGTTAAAATCCTGGCCGAGTGTACTGAAGGTGGTTTTACACTCTGCCTCCAAGCAAATGTGGGTACACTTTCTTTAAAGTTCAACCTTCCTCACCCCTAACACATTAGTGTAGAACATACGTGTATAATCCAAACGGGTAGTAAGACGGTGGTGCTAAGAAAAAAACCTAAGATTTAATTCATATGTAATATATGTTTTGTAATACGATCTTAAAATGTAATTTATATTAGAAATAATTTAATTTTAGTCTAAAAAATAAGAGACTTTCAAAACCAGTCTAATTAATTAAACTTAAAGAATCAAAAACTATACTTTTATTAAAGATACACTACATAAAAACAAATATTATTCAGTAGTAGATTTGGGTCAAATCCATTATTTTACAAATCTGAATCTCCAATTTACCTTCGAATCCAAGTCTTGGAAAAATATAATAACATTAAAACAAATATAAATACTATAGAAAATACAAATAGCAACTAAATGTGAACATTCTTTCTTCTAATCCATTCATTATACCATTTATACAATCAGTAAAGTGTTAAATTACCACTGGTCTCTGGTCTGGTTGTTAAGTTCATCCAATAATTATGATTAGTTCTGAACCACCAATAAGCAATATTGAAACTCTAAAACAAATTTCACTTGAAATTTGAAAGAAAGAAAAAATTTAGAAATTCATGTTTGAATCTGAAATTTTTTAGAATCCTCGAATCTTGAATATACTATGATTCAACAGGCCCCTTAATGATTCAAGGGCCTCATTCTTATTCAACATGTAAATATTGAATATACTCATTTTGCACTTTGCAATTTTGGTAGCTACCAATTTAATCAAAGGTTTCTGACTTAAACCCAAATCAAACAAATTTTGTTGCATTGTTTTTCTTGCAGGACATGTGGCAAAGCATTTGCGCGCAAGGCAGAGATTCGTGATCATGAGCGCACACACACTGGAGAAAAACCTTATCAGTGTGAGTTTTGTGGTGCCACATTCAGTCAGCGCAGCAACCTCCAGTCCCACAAGCGCGCCACCCACTACCAGGTACACCTTGTTGGCATATGGCTAAGACCATCACATTTTTTATTCTTTGGAAACAAATAGGTATTTATATATATTTGAGGTTTGTCACGCACGTGGAAAGTTGGGGAAAAACAGGGTAATTTTTGTGACTGGTAAAAATTGGAAAAAGGAATTTTGCAAAATCTAGAAAAAATACTGGGATATTTGTTAATTTGGGACATTCAACTGAAAGCTTAATATGAAAAAGCGAACTTTAGAAAAGTATAAATAGCCATTATATATTTATAACCATGGTTGAACCTTACATTTTTGTGTTATTTATCTCTCTAAACTGTATCTTTATTAAAACAATAGACATTAGAATGTAAATGATACGATAGGCACTAAACTTTAAATGCTTGTCTATTTTTAAATAATTTTGTCGAGGTTGAGTGCTAAAGAATACTGCCTGTTGTGATAAAATCTTTCGATGCCTATTGATATAACTAAATGTAGGTAGAATATATTTTATGAACAAGTGAGATTATAGGCCACCCATTAGTTTTATAAAAACTTTGTTTTTTGAAAAAATTTATTATATTTTTGGATTAATATGGTATATTTGTGTGTATAGGCTATGTCCAGATTTCAGGGTAGGGCCTATATATTTATATATAAATCACTATACCTGAGTAAATACCACATGAAATTTACACCTTAGTATATATATTTTTTCTAATAGTCTTTTAAAATCAATCAATAACCGATTAAACCTATTATTTATAATTATATAAGATTAGCTTGTGTTTCTTAGTATTCTTCTAAACCTCAATGATGTTGGTATTGTGTTATACAGGACAAGCGCTATAAGTGCTTAGACTGCGGTAAAGGTTTTAAGAGAAGACGGCTGTTGGACTACCATGTGAAAGCTGCACACACAGGGGAGCGACCATACAAATGCTCTATCTGTGAAGCAACCTTTGTATATCCTGAGCACTTTAAGAAGCACCGACGTATCCATACGGGAGAGAAACCTTTTCTCTGTGAAGTTTGTGGCAAGGCATTTAACTCCCGAGACAATCGAAACGCACATCGGTTTGTGCACTCGGACAAGAAACCGTATGAGTGTTTGGTGTGCGGGGCCGGGTTCATGCGGAAACCACTGCTTTACAACCACATGCAAAGTCAAGGGCACCTTAACGACACGATCGTCGTAAACCAACCGCGTCTCACCAATGAAGAAGATCTTGTGAATATAGCAGTGGAAGCTGGAGACATGGAAATGACAATTGTAGATGCGACAGATCAGACGGATCAGGATGCCAAGCTGTACATCCACGAGCTGAAAGATCATGTCATTATACAGGAAGGAGATGAACATATGTATGCGGAGAAGACTGTAGTGGTCGGAGGAGATGACGGTGAAGACGAAGTTCATCAATTGGATCAAGACAATGTGCAGCACCTCATTATTGATGGATCAGTACACTTTGCTGATGCCAGCGAACTAGCTAATCTGCACGGGGAGGTGGCCGAGATAACTACCACTGCTGGTGGGCAGTACACCAAGAGGATTGTTGTCCCAGCAGTGCCGGCTGTTCAGCATAACATGGAAGAGGGCTCATATGAAGATCAAGAGAATCAGGAAGGGGAGTCTATCATGACTCTAACCCCTTCGCAATCTATTGAAACACCAGATGGTCATGTACGGCTAGTGCATATCAGAATACCATCTGGACAAGGTGATGCACGGACTTGGTATAATGCTGTTGAAAGTTCAGAATAGCTGTGTAGACTGCAGATTGAATTCACATTTTCTTTAGATGCTACATTAAGTAAAACACACGGTATAATCTTACCTTTGGCTTTCAAGTTTTCATTCTCAATCTTTTGAAATGCCTGCTTGGTGCGTAACAGGATAGCATTAAGACAATGTTATGTTTGGATCTCGTATAATTCTGCTGAAAGTTCCAAATAACTGTTTATATTTTAGTTTACATTAAGATTCCATGTAGATGCTACATTAAAGTTGACTATAGTGAAGTTAAACATATATCTTTCAGTTTTCACTTTTTATAATAATTTAGAATAACTCCATTCAAAGTTCTACTTTGTCAAAAGAACACATATATAATACTTTTGGGGATATTAGTATTTAGCTCTTATGTTTAAAAATATGTTTTTCTGTATTTCTTTGATGTGTGTGTTAGACCAAAATTTTGCTATTGAAATGTCTATTTTAGATAGCCGAGATTTGGCCTATTTGTATTTTCTCCCTCAACACATACCATATACTCAAATATACTCTTCACTATGCCAGTATATTTTATTTGCTACATTGCCAAAAGTATGAATTATTCTCTCAAATGTGTATAGAATGACAACTCTTGTATTATTATTTTAGGATAAAATAAGTCTTAAAACTATGAATTTGAATAGAAGTATATTAAAATGTTTCAGATGGATTAAAAACAAAGAAAAGTTAATTGGTTTCAATCATGTATACCATGTTTAGTTAAATAATTTTTGCTCCCACATTATTTGTTTACTATTTTCCATTAGACTTATTCATGTGACCAATTTATCATGACATTGGAATGATCACACTGCAATATTTAATATATCTAGCGGGTGTGTTTGTAGCACCAATTTCTGGTAGTGAAATTAATAATTGCCTAATGGTTTTGAGACAAATGAAAACTATGTAGAAACACTGTACAGTAATACAAAGTAAGTGGTAGTTAAGTAAGCCAACCTAAAAGGATACTTAGGTTAGTCCTGGATAGGGACAAAAACACTTCTCTCTTCTTCATTCAGTTTTCACACTTTTGTGTGTACTGTGTGTAAGTATAAAGAAGTGTGTTTGCCCCTATCCAGGACTAACCTAAATATCCTTTTAGGTTGGCTTACTTCACTATCACTTAATTTACATTAATCTACAGTATTTTAAACTGATCAGAAGTTAGGAGATAACATGCACGTAATACATTAATTAATTTGAATTATCTTATACATTGGTAATTTATTTTTATAATTGTCTGGCTGTCATCTTCTAATTATTCTCCTCTTTGAAGCTATAGTCATTAAGTAATAAGTTGCCATTTTTAGAAATAGGAATATGTAAGAAAGGGAGAAACTATTGTATTGCCAATGTGGTAGCATGTGAGAGTTTGAGTAAGCTATTGGCGCAACAATGAATTTCCAGTGTTGCTTCTTTAGTCTTTGGCATACCAATTTCAAGAATCTAAAATTATTGTAAAAAAAATGATCAAATAGAATAAAGGAACATTGTGACCTAATATTCAAGCTCAATGGTGGTTTACTTGAATATTAATTACATTGACCAGTTGCAAACTGTATAAAAGTATCCATGGAAGAAGTTACAGAGTAAATCTTGTCCTTGTCCAAAAAAAAAATTACCTCTGATTAGTCGCAGAAAATGTTGAATTTATAGTGAAATTGAGATGTGGGAAGTCATTTTGCCATACTTAAAAAATAAAATAAAATTATAAAGTACTCACTCATCCCAATTTGACTTGTCATGTGAAGAATGCAGTAAACCATACTTTGATAGAATTTCTGGTTTAAGATAAATTGCTTATTTCTTCAAAAATCAGCGAATATAAAAATGCTAGGCTGACTATACTAGTAAGTTATTTATTTTTTATCTGGTTTATAAAAGTAATCAATATAAATCATGCCGATAGGGCTGGTTCTTTCTGTATATTAGTTTGAGCTAGAGATAGCTGTAACATACAACATTACTAAAATTGCATGCACAACACTAGTGACCAAACATACCAAACTTCAACTATTTACTTTAGTGGCGCTTTTTTATATATATATATTGAATTCTGATTTTCCATTAGAAACTTTACTTTAGTATCTAACCCTAAACATAGTATATTTGTTGTGACATTATTACTGTTGCATCTGGCAAATATTTCTTGAACAGCATCCATATTTGGGCAGTTTACTATGCATTTGTCCTACAGCTACCCAACCCCTATGAGTGAAATTTGATTTGGAGAATAGCTTTACAACACATGGCTTATTATTAATAGCTTCATGTAAGCTTTGAAACTAAATAAATGGTACGACACAATCACACACACACTTTCTCAAATTGTGTATTATAGCTTTGAAGATAATTTTCAAACATAGGTTTAAAGTAATCTACCTTTCCTCGTAAAAACAAATGTCTCATATTCTTGATAACAATAAACACTCTTTATTTATAAATTTTAAACAAAATTGTTGAAATAAATTTAAAATTTGATTTTTTGTTAACTATCCCAAAATTATTTACTTGTCATACATTTTAAACATAATCATCATCATTATTATTATTAGCACCGCGTCTTACTACCCGTTCGGGTTATACACAGATAATCATGGATACATATTTGAGATATTTTCAAATTTTTCATATTTGTAAACAACCCTTCAATGAATTTTCGCCCAAAAACTATTGGTCATATCAAACAAATCTTAGATATGCATTTTAATCAAAATTGTTAGAACATTTTCAAAAAATTTGCAACTAATAAAAATCACTAATTAGTAAACTACCCTTAATTTGAGGTATAAGGTCAAAATCAAAAAGTTCCCGTGTATAATAGCCCTATAAAATCTAAATATCAAGTTTGAACAAAATCCATCCAGATGTTTTGGAACCGTGGCCAGTGACAAGACAATTGTAAAATCCACTTTTTTGGGTTAGTGTTCTTATAAAACATAAAGATTCGTTATAATCTCAAGAATGATGTTTTCCACAATCACAATACTTTAACTTGATGTAAGAAAGCAGAAAAGCTATGTTTTGCTTTCCTAATTGATTCTAGCTTGATTTTTTAGGGTTGTACAAAGTTTCAATCCAAAGTCAAATCAAATTATATGAAATATTTCCAGAGATGAATCAAAGTTCTAGTATTTTGAGAAAAAATTCTGAAAAATATTTTTGTTAAATCATTATATAAATGTATTCATCAAATTTTATATTTCAAACATGATTAACATATTCTATCCTAAGCTAGTAAATATAGTCATGTTCACAACATGTAATTTAATGGTTTTAGATTTTTGTCATCTGAACATTAATTTGTAATGCACCCTTTAAGATTTACCCTGTAAGGGATAAAGCCTACCTTGGATTATTTCACTATTTATAACTTATAATATAGAGTTAAAGTATAATCCGTCAAGGTAAGACTTCTTCTACCTTTCATAACGGCAAAGAATGATAAAAATTGAATATATATAACCTCAATACTGTTCTTGATACTATTTTAACAGTCAAAATAGAAACCTTGCACCATAAAATTCCCTTCAAGCGTTCAGTTAAGCAATTTATCTGGTCTAACAAACTAAACTGAGTTCTTAAAACTACTTGAACTTTAAATGAGTGTGCAAATGTTTTTCTACCTATTTGAATATTCTTTTATTAAAATTAGTTTGTTTTTTAATAAATGTGATAGCGTATGTTGTATTCAACACTGGTTAAGTGGAAGAGAAGGTTAAAGCCTTAACTTCACGAGATATATAAAGATTATTATTATTATTATTATTATTATTATTGTGGCAAAACGTATTTATACATTAACTTGCAAATATTAATTTTTATACTTTGGATGAATGAAAAATAGGGTTCTGGGAGTTGAATATTTCCTAAACCTCCAAAGTTGGAGTAAATTTATAATTTTAAAATGTCACCAGTCAAAACAAATCCAAAATTGAGTTTTTAAGACTATTAAAACAAAACTTGTTCTAAAATAAGAATTACACTCATTATTATAAATAGTAAATAATGATGAAAAATAAATTTTAAAATTACAATATTGGGTTTTAAAATATAATAGAAAAAATACTCAATGTTTCCATACACGTCTTGAATACATTACAATTACCCTAACAATTACAAAACAAAAAGTTAAAATAAATCGAAATTAATGAGCATATATTTCCCTAAAATAAGCCTCTACAGCTTTAATTATCCTATTAAAAAAAAAAGTTAAAATCTCAAGAAATTAGAAATGTAATAATTGTGGATGATCACTTTTTCGGTTCCAATTTCATTTCAATTTGTAATGCTTATACATTGAAATGAAAAACAGTATGGTTAAAATATTTCTAATAAAGATGAAATAGTAAATGCTTCTTTTATTTAAATCCAATAAGTATTATAACATATCTATTGCAATGTTGATCAACACTAATTTTAGATTGGTTAACTAACATAATTATATTTTGAAATAGTAAGGTAACCTGGCGATCTAGGGTTAAGGTGTCAGACTTTTGTGTTGGGGGGACCACAGTTCAATCCTTGGTCCCGGCACAGATTCATCTGATTGGCAAACCCTTCTTTCACCTCTGAAAAGACGTGTATTAAACACAACTTGTGAATGTGTGGAATGACAGGTCTCCACCGTGTTTCGGATTCCATGTTAAACTGTAGGTCCTCCATTTCGTTTCACAATCACCCTACCATTACACATTAGTGTGAGTGCGTATAACCCGAATGGGTAGTAAGACGCGGTGCTAATAGTAATAATGATTCAAAATAGTGACTAATGCTAAATTTATAGTTGAGCGTATTAATACAAGTTTTAATTATATTAGGTTCGAAAACAATATGTCTACTCAATGTTTAAATTATGATTTAAAAAGAAATGTAAAAGTATGATTATTCAAATATTTAGTGATCTAATTAGGTATTTTAATTTCATTGCCGTGTCATAGCATTGCGACTTCATTGAAGGATAGCTCAAAATGGACGAAAATGTTGAATTAGTTTACCTGTCGAAAGTAGTTTTAAATTTCCATTCTGTTATTAATGTGAATTTTGTTTTTAATTTTAACAATTTGTTTAGCTATCAAATGATTTATAAGTGAAACTGCCAATATCATCTAAATTAAGTATCTTATTCTTACTATTGCAATTTAAAATTTTATTTGTATGTACATCAAGAGGAAGTTCGAAAATTACAAGCCTACAAAACTCGATCCCTAGCTTTAATGACAAGCTCAGCTCGAAATCTGAGTACTCACAGCCTTATTGAAAAATCACAAATGAAGATTGATGTATCACAGTATTTTATAGATATAGATTTGTACACCATTTTACAAATCCGAATCTTCACTTTAACTTCAATTCCTGAATCCACACTTTAACTTCAATTCCTGAATCCACACTTTAACTTCAATTCCCGAATCCACATTTTGTAAAAATATATATATATATATTCAAGAGGAAAAGTAAATAGTAACTATGTTTAACATGTATTGCTAAAATACATTAATTATAACAGTCATGCATTCAGTTAAGTGTTATTATTATTATTAGCACCGCGTCTTACTACCCATTCGGGTTATACGCACTTACGCTAATGTGTAATGGTAGGGTGATTGTGATGATGTCTTGTCAGAGGTGAAGGAAGGGTTTGGTAATCAGATAAATATATGCCGGGACCGGGGATTGAACCCCGGCCGCCAGCATAGCAGTTAAGTGTTAAATTACTTGCGGTCTGGTTATTCATTTTGTACTATATGTTGGTTCTGAATCACCATTTATCTATATTAGAGCTTAAAAAAAATTGGAAAATAAAAATGCAACTTTTTTTTCTTTTTTCACATCTTGATTTCTTGAGTCTTAAGAATTGGAGGATCCCATCCCTAATGTCTAATAAAAAGTATTATAAGGAAATACTCTGTGTATTTTAATCAATATTCTACAAAGGATTAGCCAGAAAAATACCAAAACCAAATAAAGTATATAAGTCGTGTGTTAGAAAATCATTCTCCAATAGTCAGTATTAAGGGACATCCCACAGGAACAATTCTCAAAACATTTTTCTTTCTGCATTTCTATTAATGACCTGTTTAAATGTTTCAAAAAAAACCTTCCTGTGATGATGCAGACAACCTCCTAGCATTACAATATGACCTTGTTTTCTTAGCAAACCACCCTCGATCCACTTATTATAAACTCAAACCTCAACTTTTGAAAATAGAAAGCAATAAGATAGGTGTCATATATTTGTACTCAGAAAAAATGTCTACATAATCATCACTAGTTTACCGCTTATCCAAATTATATTGGAGACTTATGATCTATATCAGCGATTACCAAGCTTTTTGATTGGCGTGTTACACTCACAGTTTCTGTAATTTGGAATATCACTAAGATTAAGCTGAATATTTACTTTTTCTGAACATTTTTAATTGTGTCAGGAATATAACAACACAGACTGTGCGGCTGCATCAGTTGTCTCTGAGTTTGGATCAGTTTGCCACACATCCAATCACAGTTTAAATATGTTTTAACTCGGATATATTTGTAATATTTGATGAGGCCCTATCTTTTTCCCACTTTAATTTTCTACTCGTTTAGTTTGGCTTATCACGGCATTTCACCGGGAATATTAACTGTATGTACCACAGTTTGAGAATCGCTGATCTAGATAATTAAATTGTGAGATCTCCAAATAAAATTGTTTCTAATCAATTTAAAAGTGAGTATTTTTATTCATTATTATGTTGTGTGACAGTGTTTAAAAATTTGAGATTATGGATACATGTAAGGTAATGCTAAATTATATTCATACCACCTAGCGATATACTAAATCATAAATTTGAAACTTTAAAAAAATGAGGGCTCTATGTGAGGCATTATTTAACTGACTTAAAAATGCTGTTGTGTCAAAACAAAAGTGACACTCTTGAGACTACAAGCATATGTTGTGATAATTATACAGTAAATAATGTGAATGTATGTCTGCAAATTATTAAGATGATAATGATTGATATTGATACTGAATGAATTATTTTTAGATATAATATATTAATTTCAGTATGATTGAAACAAGTGTTTTGTTAAATACCTAATGAAATCCATTCTTTGAGTATAAAGTTAATATTTGTTTGTTTGATTCTTCTTTTCCCTAAAGTATCAAGCAAGTAAAAAATGTATTATTTGGTTGTGATTTTTCTCTTTCTATAGCCTACACAAAGCAGTTTGTATATTATGGGAGTAGTTGAAATAACCTTTCAAATGTAATAGCTTTTTGATCGGCTTTGTATAAAAAAAATATTATTGTTCTGCATAGGTTTACAATATTTTCTGTCGACCAAAATATATTTGTTGTATGAAATGTGTATCATCTTGTAGTTAAATGCTCTTATCTTGCTTCAGATTCATATTGTATTCGGTTTCCCAACTAGTTAATTTCATGCTCACCAACGTCTATTGGTTTTATAAGAGTTTGAAAATTGGTAAATTAGAAAAGCAGTGAAAATCCATCCAACATGATGTTAAACATAATATAAGATTGGGACTGGCTTTTAAATCGTTTCAAAACCCATATTAAATAATTACACTTTTTAGGTTATTTTTAATAGAAATAAGTTCAAATATATAACTTCTAGGCATTTATAAAAAACAAAACAATTTCTAGTATTTTTTGTTCAATTATTTTGTGTCCTCTCCATAACTTATAAAATCATTGGTGAATTCTGGACACATTATTTACGAGGAGCCAGGGAGACACCTTCAGTTTGTATGTCATATCTTTCTCTATGTCACCACGCTGAAGGCAAGGATGTCTCAAGTTGAACAACTTAATGGTTTGGTGCTACAATAAAAGAATACTTGTTGAAACTGATAATAGAAGAAGAAATCAAATAAGTCAGTTACTCAGATGTCTGAACCTTAGCTTAGTCGGTATAGTACCTGGCTACTGAGCTAAGGGTTTTGGTTCAATTCCTGGCATGGCCAAAAAATATATCATTGAAATGTGGGTTTCCCATTTCACAGTGATTAATTAATGGCCAGGAGCAGAATGTTGTGCCTGTTCTAGATTTAAGTTAGTGTTTAAGTTGTGTGCTGGTATAAATAGTCAGTTCAAAAGGTTCATGTTAAATACCCAAATAAATGGAGAGAGAAAAAAATATAAAGTTATTCAGACAATTTCACCCTATCTAAAAAATAATAACTTGTATTCCAAAGTAAGTTTTATATGGCTTATTTTTATAGATAATTTCAAAATGAAAGATTTGGTGGGGAAAAGTTGTTTACTGTATATAAATCAAATGGTTAACTTGAATTAAAATAAAAGGGGGAATGGAAATACTTGCTACCAATGAGTCAATCAAGTAGATAGATTATTTTGATTGTAAAGTTGTTAAAAATCTCATAGAAATTTGTATAACTATGTATTCAATTTATCAAAGAACATTTGAATTTTCTGATCACATCAGTCTCAGTCTTGCAAGTGGTGGTAGAGACTGAGAGTAGGACTGACCGTGTGTGCGCTTGTCAGTGTTTCCTTCAGTATCAGTAGCAAACAAAGACTGCCCACGCCTTTTTATCATCCATGTTTCACGGTGCATGCAGGAGCTGAGACTGATACAAATAATAAGACGAAGACTGCTCGTGTACGGTCTCTTAAATACTGATGCATACTGACAGACTCACTCTTAGGACTGTAGATTTAAAGCACATTCTTAGTAAATTCCTTGCTATCCTCTCAGTCTTGAACCAAACTATTTTTAAAGTTTAAATAAATATAAACTGATATTTATCTAGATTTTAAATATTCTATTGTACAAGCTAAAGTGAGAGCATTGGAAGGGCCCTTAAAGATTGCATCACTATCATTCAAGGTGACCTCGCTGGTGAAAACAATTTTGTCCATAAAATAATATATTTAATGTTTAGTTTAGGTGAATTTAATAATCATCAAAACTCGAATTCAATCGAATGAATCATCATAAACCGTTTCCAGCCTGTGGCTAGGTGTGTTTTGTAAAATGCCTCCATCTCACTTTTGTCCTTCCACCATTCTCTTCCACCCTCCTCTCATTTGCACACTTGCTGCTATCTGTTCCTCCCATTTATTCCTTGATCTCCATTGCAGTTTCTTCCCTACTTACTCCATAATCATCATAAACTGTTCCCAGCCTGTGGCCGAGTCAGTTTGGTAAAATGCTTCCATCTTTCTCTATCCTTAATATCCATTAATCTTCTTGGAATCCTCTCCACTTCCATCCTCATTGTGTGTCCATACCATCTCATCCCGTCTTCCTCAACTATCTCTTCTTGTGACAGCTAGCATGTTCCTCAAAAACTTCATTCCAATGGCTTCCACTTTCCTTGATTTTATTTTATCCAAAGTCCAAGTTTCTGCTGAATACATAACTATGGGTATAAACTATGCTTTATACAACACTTACTTACACTTCAGGGGCACTTCTCTTTTCCATATTAGGTATCTTGCACACTTGTAGAAAACCCTTCTCTACTGCCCCCTTTTGCCTCAATCACACTACCAAGATATTTTACACTCTTTGCTTCAACTCTACCCCATCCAATTATATCACCTTTCTTGGCCTTGTTCTTTGTCTTGTCATCCATTTTCTCCTCACTCGGTTTCCCTGCTACTTTATTTATGATCATTTCCATCACCAATACAAATAGTAATGGTGAGAGGGCACTTCCCTGCTCGACTTTGTTTTTTAATTGGAACCACTCTTTCCACATACTCTTCGTATTTACACAACTCACATTATTATCACACATATTCCTTACTCTCCTAGCCACTCCAGCCTCCTCCATTGCTTTTTATACTTTCTTTCTATTCACATTATCATAAGCTTTTTCTACATCCATAAATGCCATTACCAGATCCTTTCCGAACACACATCTCTTTTCCATCAACTGCCTAGTTCCATATATTACATCTACCATCGACCCCTTCTCTTTGAAACTAAGTTGTTCCTCTCTCCATCTTCCCTTCACGCTTTTCCTCATTTTCCTTTCCAAAATATTTTCATACTTATTTACACATTTAGATGTCAGTGTTATGCCTCTATAATTTTCACACCTCTTCCTATCTCCTTTCTTGAATATTAGTGATATACCTTTTGTCCAACCCTTCGGCACTTTCTTCTCCCTCCACACTGTCTTTACTACTCTATACCACCAATGTAGACCCATTTCTCCTGCTGCTGTTATCATTTCCACCGTGAATTCGTCCACTCCTGGTGCCTTTACCTTCCTCATCCTTTTCAAGGCCTCTTCTACTTCCTTCTCTTCTTCTCCTTCCTTCTGTACCAATCCTTGCCACTCTGGGTTCAACAATCTCTCAAAATATGATTTCCACACCTTCTCATCCCTTTCCTTGTCCTTCCTTTTGCAAATACATTATTCAGACCTCTTTGCTATTTTCCCTCTTCCTTTGGCTCACTTGACTATACAATATTTTCTTGCTTCCTCCCACATCAGTCTGTATCACTTTTGTCCACTCTTTCATCCATGTTTTTCTCCCTTCTATTACTATATTCTATGCATTTCTTCATTCATTTGAATAAAACTATAAGTTTTAATCTCAAAACAATCATCAGTTTTTACCCAAGTAAAGCCAGGGAAGAATACAACAAAATTTGGGTTAAAAGTTTCAACATATAAATTTAGTGCCAGTATTTTATATTCTTAATTAATCTGAAAAAATGTAGAATAAACAGATTACTAGATCTTACCATATTCTAGCATGAGATAACTTAATTTTGTGGTTTTAGATGAAACCTAATTTGTTTACTCTATTACCCCTCCCTCCTTTGTAAATAAGATATGTGATTAGCATATTATGCATAATACTGAGAAAAACCAGTGTTATCACTATACATAAATTGTTATAACTCTATTGCTTACAGACCATCATAGATTAATGTAAGATTATTCCTCGTTCTTTAAAAAAGCAGTCAAGTCTTGTATGAAATTGAATTGTAATATGAGAGTTTGATAGTGATAAGTAAAAACATTGAGAACGTTTTACATAAAAAAAATTAGCTACTCGGAAGTCTTCAGGCAAATAGCTAAAGATATTTAAATACTTAAAGGCCGGTCTTATGACTACCAGATAAGTATTGCTATTTGGGGGTTAAGCTCAACAACTAAATAAAGGTTATCAACCACATTAATATTTTATGTGTATTATAAACTGAATCTATCTGCAGGATGGCTATCTGTTGGATGAATATATTTTTTATGCAGAAAACGCAAGGTTGGTATTGTTTTTCTGGTGCGCGTATGCATATAAACCTAGCTACCGCTACTACTTGGCTAGTGGCAACACCTACAATGTTCAACATTTTTTAAATAATGGCAGCTAAGGAGTGAGAGTAACCAGATGGTGTCATGTCGATGCAGAGGCTAGGTTGTCTTGCAAGTACTAATTTCGGTGTGTCTGTTAAAATATGGTCAATAGTTTGGTACAACGTTTACAAAATTTCATTTACTGTACTCACAATACTATAACTCTACAAATAGCTTTGTCAGTTTTTATAAAAGTGTGAATTGAATGTTCTAACTGTATATGTAGTTAGAGCCTAGGTATGTGCTTACTAAACATGTGAACCAAGATTCTAACCTAAAAACAGATTCTGATAGGTGAAACCTCATTAAAAACAACGCATCACCATGGCAACAATTTTAATTTTCAGATAAAAGCTATCAGGTATTTGAACCTCCCAATCATCAAAATCCATCCTTAGTACACCAAGATTCAAACCCCTATCTCCTGACATTGACAGTCTAGTCCATTGTGATGCCTTGAACCATGCAGCCATCCAAGTGGGTAAAACTAAGCTTAAATTTAAGTACTATTCAATATATCGTCACCCGAGAATGCAACTGTTCTATGTCCAATTTTTCACTTTTGTGTAAAAGAGCATTGAAGTTTGACCTTGGGTATAAAACCAATGTTACTAGAAGACAACTCGAGCTTGTATCTTCTTAAGTAATTATTTAATAGTCTCAATTTCACCACAGGTGGATCATATGCATTGTAAATAAACGTAAACACCAAATATCTCAAATTTAACAATTTTGGAGATAGAACACTTGCATTCTCGGGTGACGATATATTGAAGTCAGGACCAACGCAGCCGCAGGTAAACAGGTATTAAGACATGGTGACAAGTCTAACAATATTAATTATATCTATTATATTCACTCCATGACAGTAGGAACCAAGTCCATTGCTCCAGTTACAAAAGAATGCCATTTACCCCTATCTTGAGCTAGTTCTATCCAGTCTACTCTATTACAATCTATTCCTATCTTGAGATAGTTTTATCCAGTCCACTCTAATACAATCTAATCCTATCTTGAGCTAGTTCTATCCAGTCCACTCTATTACAATCTAATCCTATCTTGAGATAGTTCTATCCAGTCCACCTCATTGCACCCTCTCTCAGGTCCATTCTAATGCTACCCTTCCATCTGTGTCTTTTCAATGGTTTCTTCCCATTGGGTTTAGCAGTCAATACCCTGAACATGGTTCTAGAGTATCCCATTTGCTCTGCATGTCCTGCCCACAGTAATCTACGAGACTGTATCACGCTATGCCATGTGATGAGTATGGTATGGTATGTATCTCTCATTATGTAACCTCCCCTCCCCAGGAAGGACAACAGTGCCTCATGTGGGAGCTAACTCTTCTACTGCTCCCTCCACATGTGCATCTAAGGCAGTGATTCTCACTCTTGTTTCATTCACAGCACGGTGGCCGTGGACGTGTAAGTTTGCAACACTATATGGGAGACTTGACCATGCACACATGCTCAGAATTCTTTCAATTGAACCAAAATGTGTGTGTTTGTCTCCTCTACTTGACAACGAATTTAACTTTTGTGTAATAAACAAACTCAAGTTTCTCATTATTAAATTGTCTGGAAAATAAACGTATGCCTTCAAACATTTTTCTCTTATATCTATTTAAAAATTATAACTAAATGAAACTCCTCTTAATTTTTTTATATCAACAATAACCAACCATTGAGAACTTCGCGGCACACCTGGTGAATTTCTCAATACTATTCCCATTTGACCCACCTCGGTGGCGTAGTTGGCTAAAGCACTAGTTTCATGTTGAGCCAGAATTCAGAGGACAGGGAGATAAAGGTTCAAATCTTAGTTGGATGAACTGGGGAGTGGTTTTTCCTAAATTGTTTTCCACTCTTCTTCCACCCAAACACAGGTTTACTTCCTCTAAATCCAACCTTCCCAATTCCTAATACACCCAATATACCCAAAAAACACCGTTAGACCGCTATTCACTCGTCCTTACAGCCCTACCCTTCCTCACCATGTTTGAATTTGCACCAATGGGAA
>CABFVX010000761.1:221045-231639 GCA_902151425.1 Timema shepardi | reverse complement strand
ACTATTGTTTTAGACCATTATAATCACCTAGTGGACACTTGC
This sequence comes from Timema shepardi, assembly GCA_902151425.1. Classification (NCBI taxonomy): domain Eukaryota; kingdom Metazoa; phylum Arthropoda; class Insecta; order Phasmatodea; family Timematidae; genus Timema; species Timema shepardi. The sequence goes on along the minus strand of CABFVX010000761.1, from coordinate 231,597 downwards.
AAAAGTAAGGTTTAATTAAATTTTCAGGCTAGGCCTAGATAATTATTACTTCGCTCAGCTGGTTATTCTTGTTATTAGTATCTAAGGTTTGATTCACACGTTCGCCGAAAATATAAAATAGAACCTGCACATTAGTTCACACATTTTAGGATGACCCATGATGCATTGCTAACGCTAACTTAAAACAGTTGATTATCAGCATGTTTTATTTTCCAGTGAATAAACATATATTTTAGATCATTCTCACGATGGTTGTTTACAAATTATAACGCTGTGTCGCGGCACAATCCAATACACCACTACACACGTTTTACATAAAGGGGTTATTACAGATCTTCTCACAACGGACAACGAAGTTGTCTGCTAGGTTCTGGCTCTACAGCGCATGCGCATTGATTCGAGATGGTTGTTTCCGAGATTTTATTGGTTCTCCTATGCCGAACATCTCAGACAGAGCGGACGAAGTAGAGATGAGTTGAACTTTGGTGGAACAGTTCGCACTGATGAGGCGGAAATCTTGGGATTGGCTTAGAGCTCGTCACGTGACCACGTGTATGTGTGTAGTTACATACACTTTTTTTTATTGTGGACTCAGAATTGAGGCCAGAGGGCTTCTGGAAGGCCACACCTTTTCTTCAGTCAAAGTTAAATATTTATTTATGTTATTATCTAGTTGTTAAAAAAAATTCACTCGCAATGTAATGGACTGTTAATGACGGGGATAATAGGGTTTGAATCTCAGTCGGGTGAACTGAGGTTGAATTTTTTCCTAAGTGGTTTTCCACTCTCCCTTCATGAAAATGCGGGTATAAGCCTACTTCCTATGAATCCAATCTTCTTCCTCCCTAACATACCAGCGTAATTAGTATAGATGCGTATAACCTGAACGATTAGTGAAAGGCGGTGCCAAAAATAAATAGAAAATAAGTATATTTTTTATGGCTTGAATAAAATAAGTTTAAAGGAAAGCCATGATTTAATCATGCTTTTTAAAAAGTGATGTTTCACTATAAAATATCTATGAATATTGAAGCGGGAATACTTTTCTAGTAAATGTATAATATATTAACAAAGTTGCCTACTTGGAGATTTGGAAGCTATTTTGCGAAGCGGGCTGCATCTTAACCTGACGCAACTAAGCAGTCTAAGAACTATCACACTTGGACGCCAATGTACAAAATAGAAAGAGAGGGAAGAAAATGACAAGTTCACCCTGACAGGGCTCTTTACTATGTGCTGATAACTCTTTTCCTCTTCTTTGACGAGTTTACACATTCACTTCAATATTTGCTCCTTGAAAACTTTTGACTTGCTTTTTAATTTTACCTTTTCCTTGTTTCTTATTCTAGATAGACATTTGCTAACACGGACTTTTTTAATCTACATCCTGGCAGGAAGACTCCTACAGGACATTTTCATGACCAAGACAAATAGCCTGAGTTGTAGAAGATATATAAAAAAATACTTTTACAAAAAAAACTTGAATATAAAATAATCATTTTGTGACACTGTAGGACTATTCTTAGAATTATTTAATAATTTATGGTTTCGGTTTCAACGTTATATCTTTAAAACTCGATGAGTAAAACGTAAATTCACTAACATGGGGAATCCTACCTTGACCGGCCGTGACGTCACAGGGAGGTGACGTCATTAAAATGTAAGTGTTATTGTATTTACTATCACAAAATCTGCCAGCTTTAAATGAAATTTATTTTACACAAATTTTACAATTTTATCTCATATGGTTCTTTATTTACTTATTTCATTCATAAGCTTTAAAAAAAACTTGCTCTCATAAAATTTATCAGCTTTAAATGAAATTTATTTTACAAAATTTTACAATTTTATATCATATGCGTCTTTCTTTTTTCATAAACCTACATAAACTTTACAAAAAAATATATATATAAATCAATATCAGTGAAATGTAACAGGAGAGCAACACATTTTAATGTAAAGTGAATAAATTGGAAAATTCTTTTTTTTTTCCAGGAAAAGTTTTATGTTATCTGAGTTAATATATGGAATCGTGGACGGGTGAGTTGAAAGATTTATTGTTTTTACCGTTGTATAATGTTCTCCAGGCTCAGTGGTAGGATAATAGGGAAGCCAGGCACAATAGAAGGCTTGGATTCATTAATTGGCTCCGCGAAAATAAAATGTTGCCACATAAATTGTGAATGCCACGCGTTATTGTAGAGTGCTACGGGTGTATTTGGAGGGGTGAGAAGGTACGGTTAAAGGGGGAAAGGGGGGGGGGTTAGGAGCCGGGACGACCAGCTGATGAAACAAACCATTTTATTTATTGCTATTAGGGGAGAAATTAATACCAAAATATTAGCCGAAATATTTGTTCTGCGTGAAGTATAAAGTTCTATATAGTATCCTGAAATTAAATAATTCAAAACTTTTAATAAAAAATTAGATATTTGTGGTCAGACGTTATCTGTCACAAGCTAACTAACAGTTGTTTTTTTTACGTTGCATTTTAGAAATAAAAGGATTAGTAAAATAAATTACTCATTCGAAATCCAAAACTAGTTGTGTTGAATTGAACACTTTGAGAATATTTGATTTAAAAGTTAAGGCCACCAAATATTTAATTAAGGATATGTTTATAGATATTTAACTTTAGTTAATCATAGATATTTTTCCCCCAAAACGTTTATTAACCCAGGTGGTGTCTCTCTCTCGCGCTCTCTCTTTCTCTTTCTCTCTCTCTCTCTCTCTCTCTCTCTCTATATATATATATATATATATATATATATATATGTGTGTGTATATATATATATATATATATATATATATATATATTTACTAGCAACCGTTCGGGTTTTACGCTTATGTACTAATTACGCTAATGGAATCAAGGAATAAAGTGGCGAACAAGTACCATGAACTAAAGTTGCAGTAGACCCGCATTTGCGTGGAGGGAGAGTGGAATTTTTTTTAAGCCACCCTCAGTACACCCGATCGAGATTCGAACCTGGGCATCGGCTGTCTAGCTTACTGCAAGAGTAGCGCTTTAGACCACGTGGCCACCGAAATGGGTCACACATATATATTAATTACAATAATGTGGTAAATATGGAGGTAGGTATAAATCTGAGTAAATTCACACGCATTTGAATGGAGAGAGAGTGAGAAACCATCTAGGAAATACATTCAGTTCAAAGAGACATAATTCACATCCCAGCCTGCTATGAGCTGGACATTTAAACCACGTGTCCACCTGTGCAGTTTTTTAATCATTATTAGTGTCAACTACAGGTACGCGGGTACGCGAATAATATAATTAACCAATTTGGGAGAAGTAGTTGTTGTTATATATGAAGATGAAGTAAACCCACAATGTAATATACATAAAAAGCTTTTAGAATCACTTAAAATGTATAACCTAGGTATTTATTTATAACATTATCTATCTAAGAAAATTGTATTTGAAGTCATAATTTATTTTTGAAACATACTAAAGAATAAGTTGTTACAATTATGTATCATAAATAGTTTTGCTAAATTTAGTTGTTTTTTTATCCACAACAAAGGGGTTACAAACGACTTTGAGGGCAGATAGCCGAAATTAACAGGGAGAAAGGTGGGGGAAACCAAAGTGAAATCCACTTGTGGGAAAACACCATAAATCTAGCCTGGACGGTCTGGATCACTGGATCAGAGACTTGATCTCTTTTTAGTGGCGAACAAGTGCGATGAACTCGAATGGTGAACAAGTGCCATGAACTCGAATGGTGAACAAGTGCCATGAACTCGAATGGTGAACAAGTGCCATGAACTCGAATGGTGAACAAGTGCCATGAACTCGAATGGTGAACAAGTGCCATGAACTCGAATGGTGAACAAGTGCCATGAACTCGAATGGTGAACAAGTGTGATGAACTCGAATGGTGAACAAGTGCGATGAACTCAAATGGTGAACAAGTGCGATGGACTCAAATTCCTTTGACCATCCGTCCGACGTTGTGGTTTATAAAATGTGTTATATTTTGATTAAATCAAATTAATTAAGAAATAAATATATAAACTTCCAGACAATTCACCGACAGTAACTAATAAACTACTTAGACACAATCTGGAATCAAACCTAGAGCCCCTGACAAGGACGGATTTGTTTTTTATATGTACACTATGTTTTCTATCCGTTCGGGCTATCCGCATATTGGGTTAGGGACGAGGAAGGTCTAATCAAGAGTAAATGTACCCACATTAAAACATCCTCAGTATATCTAGCAGGGATTCGAACACCAATCATCCCACCATAGACATTCTCGTCTATCGTGAAAGTGACGCCTTTGACCATTCAACCACCGAAGTGGTTAGAAGTAAGTTAATCTACTAACCAAACTATTTGATCAGTTATTCATTTGTTAACTTTTAATAGGTATTTATGTAATTTATCACACAGCTAGCACAAGATTACACGCACCGTTGGTCATGCGGTTTAAAAGTCAAGATCATTTTATCAGGTTTACTGGTGATTGGGAGATAGATTTGGTTTACAGCTTTTTTATTTTTTATTTTAGCACTACGTCTTACTACCCATTCAGGTTAAACGCATATTCACTAATTACACTAATAAGTTAGGGACTAGGAAACCTTAATTTAGAGCAAACGCACCCACATTTGCGGGGAGGGAGAGTGGAAAACTATTTAAGGAAGAAAACCACCCTCAGTGCACCCGACAGAGATCGAACCCGGGTCTCCCCGTCTTCGGAAGTCTATAGTCAAACACGAAATTAGCACGTTAGACCCCTTGACCACCAAGGTTTACCACTCTTCCTCTGAGAAAATGTTGGTACATTTACACTAAATCTTACCTTCCTCGTCCTTACCACAATAGCGTAATCAATGTATGTATGTGTATATCCTGAAGTATTAGTGAGACCCGAAGAGTGAAACAAAACAAGATTACATTTTCAATTTATTAAAGTTGTTTTTTTAGATTACTCACCCAAAAAGCCCTTTCTTTTAATGTTAAGCCAACCGTGTATAAGATCTCAAACATTAATTCAACCATAAAATATTACAGCATGCATTTACTAAATTGACTACGCCTTTTTTTTTTTTAATTTTGAAAAATACTTCTGTTGAATGAAAACATTTCCTTTTGACAGTGGTTGGTAAAAAAAAAATTACAACGCGAGCCAAAAAAAAAAGTTACAATTTGGAAAGTCATATTGAAAACATGTTTTATGACTATTTCAATAAATGTTTTGTATAAAATCTCAACGCATACCTTACCTTTATGGAAGGGTAGTGTAGTAGAGGGTAGAAAATAACTAGAGGGGGTGAGGGTATTTTATTTTTTTTTTAAGGAAGGAGGGAAGAAATGTAGGTCTGATGGTTAAATTTGTCGGAAGTAGTATAACTACACAAAACTCCAATATTATGCCCTCTCTTCAACCCCATCTCCCCCCCCCCTTTACCCCTCACTTCTAATCTGACTATATAGATGTCTGTATAGAAGGATAGGCGGAATCTAGATTATTGTGCTCACGAGCCAAAGTTGCTTGACTCTTCGATAGATGGGGTTGAAGGAAAAGGGGTTTGTGTTGGAGGCCTGTGAGGGAGTTTTTTTGAGGAGTGAGAGAAGGAGTTGGCTTTGGGAGAGGGGAGTAGCCGTGGGGAGGGGGTGAGATGGGTGGATGGACGGGTTGCTTCAATATGAAAATTGCTTGCAATTGATGAGGAAAGGCGGAAAACGAGAGGTGGGATTGGCAGGGATGATCAAGGTTTTAATCTAAATTTATTCCTTGTTCACCAAAATGAGAGTTTTTAAAATTATTATTATTATTAGTATTAGCACCGCGTCTTACTACCCGTTCGGGTTATACGCACTTACGCTAATATGTTAATGGTAGGGTGATTGTGAGATGAAATGGAGGACCTACAGTTTAACGTGGGATCCGAACCACGGTGGAGGCCTGGCACTCCCCACGATCACAAGCTGTGATTAAGACACGTCTTTTTGTCAGAGGTGAAGGAAGGGTTTGGTAATCAGATAAATCTGTACCGGAACCGAGGATTGAACCCCGGACTCCCAGCACAGAAGTCTTGACACCTTACCCCTAGACCACCAGGTCACCTATTTTTTTGTTTAATATCACTTGAACACTGTTGTTAATTAATGTAATCATTTAATTAAAAATGATGAGCCACACGGAATAATTCACAATACATTTAGTATGTTAGCTTAGGTTTCACAAAAGTTTTGTTACTATACGAATAGCCTGAACGGGTAGTATGAAAGGTTGCACAAATATTAAAAAGATTCATTTAAACATTTTTTGATCCAATAAAGTGCGTCAATTTTCTCAATTTATGTGATAATAATGTCAAACATCTCTTTCGATTATTTGTTTTGTTTTATTAATTTTGTCTCAAAGCCCACTTCGCTGGCCGCATAGCCCAAGGCATCACTCTCACAATAACTGGAATGCGTATGAAGGGGAGATCGGGGATCTCATCCAAGTCGGATTTACTGACCTAAATAGTTTTCCACTATCTCTCTCTTTCTCCACGCAAATGCAGTTACACATCCTCTAAATTCAACCTCCCTGATCGAGAACACATGAGCTTTAGTACATAATTGTGTGTACAACTTGGACGGGTAGTAAGACGCTGGGTTATATGTAAGCCCAGTCTCTCAATTTCTGACACCTTAAATTAGTTGAAAGCACGTCTGCCTAATGAGATAATAGTCCTGGGTTCAATTCCCATCACGAAAAAAAAGTAATTATTGGTTAAATGAGAGATTGCCCTTCGACAGTGATTAGTTTATTAATTACTCTGCGCCTGGGTTTTGAGTCAGTTCTAAAAACAAGCCATCTTTTAATTCATGAGCCGAAATAATTTGTCGGGTCAAAACGTTCACTTTATTTACCCCCCAATTAAAAATATATTTAGCATCAGTCACCTTGCATGCAATCATTGTTTTTTTTCTCAGGTTCTTGACATACCTGCTTTGGTGATTGCATGGTCTAAGGCGTCACTCTCATAATACACTAGTCTGACGATGACGGGTAGATAAGGGTTTGAATCCTGGTCAGATACAATGAGGGTGAGTTTTCTTAAAATGGTTTTCCACTCTACCTCCACGCGGATGCGGGTACACCTCCTTTATAAGTTCCAACTTCCTCATCCCTAAACTAACTACCACAAATAATAACGTAAACATGTATACATTCTGAGCGGTGCTTAGAAGAAAAAAAAAATCATGAAGATTAGTTGGTTGGTTGGTTGGATATATATAAAGCGCGACGCCGCAAAACTTATGATGTACAGTTGACATTTTATTTTTATTTTTTTTCTTAGATTTATCCATTCTTTTGATATTTAAAAAACGTTCAAAAATGTGTACCTAAATCTATCAAAACTAATTTGTTTAATTTCTGTTTACACATAATTACGTGTTAATTTGAATATGTATAATATATTATATTTGGTTAATATCACGTCTTCTATGGAGATAAAAGAGAATTTCCGTTTTTTTAGGACAGCGTCTTACTACCCTTTCGGGTTATATGCTTATGCACTAATTACACTAGTGGTTTAAGGGATTATGAAGGTTATATTTAGAGGAAAAAACCCGCACTTGCATGGAAGGAGGGTGGAAAACATTTTTTTTAAACACCCTCAGTACACCCTACCAAGATTCGAACATCGATATCCTCGTCCTTGGCACTCTAGTCTGCTGCTAGACTTAGTAGCGTCTTAGACCATGCGACCACAGATGTGGGGTCAGTATCCGTGTTGGAACCTCAGTTAGGACAATAAGAACATTTGTAGATGAAAAAGTTTGTAAATGGTTTTAAGGTTTAAAATAGTCGGAAAAATGTATTATACTTTACCTAATTTTTAAAAAATAATTATTTCTAGATCATAATATAAATTATTGCCAAGTGTGCGTTTTTAACATAATTGAAGAATCATACGTTATTTTTATAAGCACCGCGTCTTACTAACCATTCAGGCTTTACGCCTATGTAATAAATACAATAATTGGTTAGAAATTAGGATAGTTTAATTTATATGTAATGCACCCACGTTTGCATAGAGGGAAAGTGGAAAGCCATTTTAGGGGAAAAAAAAACTTGGTGCACCCAACTAGGATTGAAATACCGAAGTGGGTCAATCATCCGTTTTAGTGGTCGCAATGAATAAGGGCTTACTAATAAAATAGACTGGATTGTCAAAGATGGATAGATAGGGGGTTCAAATCCTGGTAGGATGTACTGGGGGAGTGGATTTTCTTAAAGTTATCTCCCTTCTCTCTATCTCCATACAAATGCGGGTGCAATAACTTTAAATTATAACCTTGCTTCTCTCTAGTCCAATAGTGTTTCCATGCTTGATATCCCGGACGATTAGTAATACGTGGTGTACACATATCCGTGCTTGTGGTGATGCGGTCGTTTTTGTCCACCCCTGATGTTATAAGACAGAGAGAGAGAGAGGGCACAAACTTCAGCATCCACAGGAAGATGAAGTCATTTGCAAATGAGCATCAACTCTGCCAGCGCTATCTATATATCCTCCCTCCGGTCTCCGCATCTTCCTCGCTCTACTTCCACAAATCATTAAGGACCATATTCAACGCAAATGCACGGGATAATTTGTGAAATTATCCAAGCTAGGTTTATTCATAAGAGGCTGCCTGCTTATAACTTGTTGGGGAAGTTTTGAATTGACCCCTTTACCCTCCGTCCCGACAACCCCCTTCTCAACACTGCCCTGTTGGAGGGGCAAGTTGTAGAAGTGGGAGTTTAAAGGCAGAAAGCTATTATGATATACAAGGCAGCGCCACCCCTCCAACCCCTTTTTTTTAAACACCCCCATACCCCAAACACTCTGTCCCTCCGTCTCTTTCTCTTATTATTCATCCTCTTTTCATTTCTATAAAGTTCAGAGCAAACTCGCAACTAATTTTCATGCAAACGTTTGTATAACTCAACTGGAAAACTTGCCGGTCTGAATTGTATTCATGTTAATTTAAAAAAAAAACTTAATATAAAATCGTATTTAGATTTTAGAGCTGGTATATAACATCCTACATTTTGAAAAAAGAAAAGAGGAAATATCTAAAATCTGTAATGTATTGCTTTATAATGTTGTTTTTTCTATCTCTAAGTAGATTATAAACATTTTTTTTCTTTTGAAATTATATTTTGGGTTTAGAAAATTTGATACAGAAATTGTCGAGTGCATCAAAAAGAAAAACCAATTGTTTTAAATGAGAATACTTTAAATTATAGTGGGTCAAATCCAAGTTTGTAACGATAAGGTTTGTTCACAAATACTATTTTAATAATATTTTAAATTTCATTTTTTTTAGTTGTAATTTTAATTCTAAATTGTACAACTATTTCTGATATTCATAAATATTGATACTTTTAAACACGATTGCAATGAGAAGATTATATTGTAGAGCAGGAGTTGGCAACCATTTTGATCGAATCAGTTTTATCAAAAGTTCCACGATTACCTAACCTTTCTTCTCTGCTCTTCTTTTGCTCTCTTTTTTTTCTTTGTAAATTTGTATTTGTCCCTAAAATTCAACCTTTCCTCAAATTATAATACCCCCAAAATTCTAGAAAATTTTGTTTTAATTAAATGGAAATTTTCATTTTCTTATAACATTATGGATTATCATCGAACAAAGTTTTTTTAAGCACCTTGACTTAAACCGTCCGGGTTTCATGGTTAAATAATATTTACACTAATGGTCTTAAGGTTACTTTATTTATACGAAGTGTACCCGCCTGTGTGTCTAGAGAAAGAGAGCGAAAAAGTGCCTTCAGATCACCCGACCTAGATTCGAACCTCGATCTCCCCGTCATCGACAGTCTAGTCTAATGAGAGAGTTGCGCGTCAGACCACACAGCAACCAGGTTTAAGGAGAATTTACACATGTGTTAATCATAAGTTAATACTAAAATTAAAAAAAAAATATTGGCAACTAAAATGTTTGTCTTGTTAGAAAAAAAAAGATTGCATGTTTCTTAAGCAAAAATAAACAAATATTCAGTTAAATGATTGTCTACCTCATGTTCGTTTTAGTGGTAAAAATACCACAGTAAGGTTCAGCTTTAAACTAATTGACGTGACATTACCTTCCGTTAAGGTATTTAATTTAAGACCCTTTCTTTATATATATAAAAAAGGGTGTTCTTATTTTTTGTTTGAAAAAAAAATCAAATAAGAAAAGGGGGGAAGAAAAAATTTTGAACGTCTCTAGAGAAATAGTTTTTAAAAGTTAAGTAGAGAAACTAAAATCAGAATTGAAAGAATAAAATAGGAGAAGAAGGGAGGGTAGTGGGAGAGGGGGGTGAGGAGAACGGAAGTGATTTGTACAAGCGCATAGCAAAAGAGAATTTCAGAGAAATCGTTTGGAATTACTTGATGAGATGAAGTCTGTGGTATTCTCTCACAAGGCGTCATTAAACATTCGCTCGTGTCACTGCGTCTCTTTGTCAGGGGAGGGGGAGGAGGAGTAGCCCAGAAAAGGGGTGGAGAGGGTGTTTGGGGGGGGGGG
>CABFVX010000761.1:190245-200881 GCA_902151425.1 Timema shepardi | reverse complement strand
CCCAAGAAAAACAGATTTTTGTAAGTTGAAAACCTAACTGATAACAGATTATCTAGAACAATAAAAATCTCATCAAACCTCAATACTTCTAAATCAATACGAATATATTTACAAATTAAATAGTCTGGAGCACCGCACAGATTTTTTCTCACTTTTATCTTAAAATAGACATTTACTAAAAACTCTTAAGATTTGTGAATAGTAGGTATATATGATGTTATATAAAAAATACACCAAAGATCATAAATTACTTACTTACTCTTTGGCATTAGGAACTAGGAACACTGTTAACAAAAAAATTGAGAAAAGAGAAACATCTTTGTCCACCAAAGAACATAAGAATCAAATTCATGTTCAAGACCTGAATTAAAAAATAGAATATAAATTTGCTTATATCTAAGAAATTATTGGTTTTATAAAAATATATTTCAAATAAAAGATTTTTATCTTTAATAGCATTACAACTTCACAATTATAAGTTATTTCGTATCTCAAATAGTTGTGGAAAATGATGAAAATTATAAAATTCCCCCTATATAAAATACCCTCAAAGTAATTTTCTTGAGAAAATGAGAGCTCCCATCTTGTTTATAATGATAAACAGTGTCTATATCTAAATTGATTTTCAAGAAAATTGACTTTTTCTATTTTTTACCTTCAGTAAACTACCCTTAAATTTAGGGTTAAATATATACTCTAATTACAAAGGCCCTTTAAGTGTGTGTAAGGGGGGGGGGACCTTATGAAAATTCAAGATACCATGTTTTAGCCTTTGGCTCTAGCCCAAGGTACAGACAGATGACATTGCGAAAACAATTTTTTTTTGTCTCAGGGGATCATGGAATCATCGAAATTTTTCAAAATCTTGAGTTCGTTTTTAAACGCTCACAATACTTTCCCTCCAAGGTGCCAAGAGAAAGTAAAAAAAGTAAGCTTGATTTTGACTCAAACATGTTAATGTTATACGTAAATTTATTTTAAAATATATATTTGAATGATTTTTTGTAAATATGGATGCTATAAAAATGTTAAGAAAAAGCTATGAGAAAACACACACACAAAAAAGTATATAGGTCTGTTTAACATATGCTTTTTATATTTCCTTTGGTATCCAAGTTCCGTGACCACGCACAAAATGGCTAAAAGTTTGAATAACAAATCAAAAGACCACTTAGCGATCGGTTCCCACACACTGCCCACGTAACTCCCCTCACCCCTTCAAAGAGACTAGCCCCCCCTCCCTCTTCAAAGGGACTAACCCTTCACCCGCTATTCATTCAAGTCCAAAAAGCTACTAAAATCATTTGAAATCGAGTCATATAACGAAACTACCTAAGCCTGTTTAAAGGGAAGCTATCTTACCTGTGACTTCTTTTTTTCTATGTTTGGAAAGTTGACGTTTATTACGCTAATAATTAATTTGAAAATATACATTCGTTTAACATACTTATGAAGGTGTTAAATCATCTTAGGTTTCAAAACAAGTACTAAGAATATGAAAATGTACCAGATTTTTTAAAATGATACTGTATTGGAGGGATAGAAATTTCTTTCTCGGAGATATCGACACCAAATGAACATTTAGAATGATTTGACTAATTATTATATTCACATTAAATTTGATCTTTCATAGTAAAATGTAGTATCCAAGTTAGTTATAAAAAGGTGGAAGATGTAGGGGACGAGAGAAAAGGGAAGGTTGAAAATTTTTATATTAACAAATTGTTGGTCAAAATAAAACAAATATTCCTCCAGTACAAACTTAGAGCTTAATTTTCTGCACATGCTGATATCAACAGTTCTTGAATATCTGTCAAGAGTGTCCTGGAATCTAATGACAAATTTCTCTATTCATTTACAAGAATTGTCAGCTCACTGCATTTTCAACTTAATGGCACTTCGATAAACGTATATATCTATATATACTTATATATGTATAGAAAAAGAGGAACAAAGAGAGAATAAAAAGAGAGATAACGGACATTAAACATATACAATAACGATTAATGACCCGCATCAATAGTCACATGGTATAAGGCGTTACTCTCGTGTTGACTTGGATTGCTGGTGACTGGGTGATCAAATACCTGTTGGGTACAATAGAGAGACTTTTTCCTTAAATAGCTTTCTACTCTCCCATTATGCAAATGCCGGTACATTTCGCACAAAGTTATAGATTCATACCCACCTCGGTGGCGTAGTTGGTTAACGCGCTAGTCGTGTTGAGCTCGACTGCTGAGGACGGAGAGATCGAGGTTCGAATCTCGGTCGGGTAAACTGGGGGTGGTTTTTCCTAAATGGTTTTACACTCTCCCTCCACGCAAATGCGGGTTCACTTCCTCTAATTCAACCTTCTCAATTCCTCATCCATTAGCGTAATTAGTGCTTAAGCGTATAACCCGAACGGGTAGTAAGACGCGGTGCTATATAATAGTATAGCTTCACCATCTCTACTATATTAGGGAAATAAATGTTTGGGAAAACGCCTAATTGTTCCTGTTATATTTAATACTTGCACCAGCATTCGTCTCGAACGAGGGGGTGAGATAGCCAATAACAGGATAAACTAAAATGGGTGCATATTTTCTTTTAAACTATCCATTTTAATTAAAGGTTGCTAGGGATTTAATTCATGAACTAGGGTTGGGAAGGGTTATTTTGAGTGTAAATGCGTTCAAATTATCGTTGCAAGAGGATGTGAAAGAAAAAAATTGACAAAATTACATATGGAAAAACTTTATCTAATGCACCCCAAAATAAACTAAAATTTCAAGATAATTTAAGTACGGTTGAGGAGATAATAGTTGAGATGAACCTCGGCGAGGCGTTGTGTTTCAGAGGATGATAAAATCCTCTCTTAAGAGACTTTAGTTCGAATTCCAGTGGCGTCGATATGTTGTCAACACACGGGTTGAAGAACCAGGCAAAGTACGAGGAACTCAAAGTTCACTTTAAGCGTGCTCACCTGGTAGAGTGGCCGCATGGTCTAAAGCGCTATTCTCACATTAGACTAGACTGCTGAAATCATGATTATATCCCGGTTGGGTGTTTTTTCTTAGGTGGTTTCTACTCTTTCCACGCCATTGCGGGTAAACTTTCTCTAAATTCAATCTTCCTAATCCCTAAAATCATTAGCTTAATTAGTACATAAGCGTGTGAACCTAATAGGTAGTAAGACACAGTGTTAAAAAATGTTATGGAATAAATCATTGAATGATTATAAATTAAAAACACCCTGACTCAAAATATTCAACTTGTGCTCGTTGAAAACCTGCCCAATTAAAACCCTTTGTGTCAAATTTCATGAGGAGTAGACAAAAATCCTTACTAGAGATGAAGTGTTTGTCAGTTTTATCTTAACTTAATTTTGGATAATTTGTTTCGTGAGGTGTGGCATCCTAAGCTTGGAGCATACATAGGCTTGAGCTTAAGAAGACTGCATGTAGCCGAAGCAGGTAGTAAAACTTGGTGTGAAAAAAACTGGCCCGAAGCTTAAATGTAACATACTTGATTATAGATAAAAACAAATATAGAAAAAGAACAGTTGTTTTTGTTGAGAAAACAACATTTAACAAAAAAAATTAAAATATTAGTTTTATAACCTTGTATTACTACCCGTCCGGACATTACACTGATGGGCTTAAAGATTAGGTAGGTTATATTTATAGGAAGTGTACCCGTATTTACGTTGAAGAAGAGTGGAAAACCATTTTGGAAAAACCCATCCTCAGTGCACCCGATCCAGATTCGAACCTCAATCTCCCCATCATCAGCAGTATAGTCTGCTGCAAGAGTAGCGCCTTAGACCATTCGGTCACCGAAGTGGGTAAAAACAAAATAAGTTTAAATAAGAGAATAGTTATTTACTTGCTTTTTGTGTAGTAATTAATTGGTTTTTTAATATAATAAAGAGGATTAAGTCCCGAGAGAATCACCCTGTATTTTACATTAATAATATTACCACTAGATGTGAAGCAATTAATTGCAATAAAATAGGCTGACAAAGAATTAATATTCATATTCACTTTAATATCTAGTATACTTATGCTAAGGCATTAGCATCGTCTGTTATAGTTGGCAGGTCGGTGACCTGGTGGTTTAGGGGTAGGGTGTCAGACTTCTATGCTGGCCGCCGGGGTTCAATCCTCGGTCCCGGCATAAACTTATCTGATTACCAAACCCTTCCTTCACCTCTGACAAGACATCTTGTGAATGTAGGGAATGCCAAGCCTCCACCGTGGTTCGGATCCCACGTTAAACTGTAGGTCCTTCATTTCATCTCGCAATCACCCTACCATTACACATTAGCGTAAGTGCGTAAAACCCGAACGGATAGTAAGACGAGGTACTAATAATAATAATAATAATAATATAGTTGGCAGAAGATGAAAAAGTAGTCCGACTTCCATCTGTGGGTATTGAAAGCTAGGTTTATAAATAGTTTCACACTCTACCTTCAGTAAATTGTGGGTACATTATCTCTAAAACGCTACCTCACTTATTCCTATTCAATTAGCATGATTAATGTACGCGTATAACCAGATTGAGTACTAGTACAAGATAAAAAAAATCTGATAGCTCGAAAGAGGATGGGGGTGTACAAAGAAAAAATAAACCAGCTTCTCTTAAAACTTCGCCAACGTCCATCAGCGTTCTGCTAAATAAGTCGACTGAGCACGTGGACCAGGAGAGCATGAGTATGAGGAAGGGCGTTTGAAAGATGAAATATTGACGCATCAATAAATTGGTTTCCCAATTCCCCGATGCCTCTTTGAGGGGTGCATTCGAGAATTCTCAAAAAGGTGGGGAGGGCGATCTTTAAGATCTAACCTACAGACATGTGAAACCACTCGACTGCTTCTTGAGAATTTAAAATATACAACGTATACATAAAGGTAATGCACTTTCGGCGGTGTTCTCTCTCTCTCTCTCTCTTTAGAAATCCCTAAACATATATATCTCTCTATTGCCATGGTTGCGCTATTTCTGTCAAAACTAAAAAGCCACTAAAATATAGGGTGAATAAAAGATACGTACATAATAAGTGTTTGTGAGACGTACGTGATACATTATAATTTTCATTCCTTATTTATTTTTTATCACCAAGTCTTACTACTACCTGTTTAGGCTACACGCGTATATGATAATTAATTTTATAGTTTGGAGATGAAGAATAAATCATTTTAGAGATAATACACCCGAATTTGCGTGGGGAATTATTTAGGAAAAATCACCCTCAGTAGATCCAACCGGGATTCGAACACTGATCTCACCATCTTTATCTGGACAGTTTAACAATAGAGTGTCACCTTAGACCATTCTACCCCAGAAGTGGGTATCATCCTTTATTATTACTTTTCCCCCGTATTATTATTTTTTATGGCTACAAGTTAAGGTTAAGGTGGGATCGAAACAGGGCTTTAGCTCAGTTTTTATAAAAATATTTATTTTTTTGACACAATATAAATTGATATTGCTTCAGTAGACGGTCTTGGTTTAGTTTTGTGCATCTAGTTAGTTAACAACAGTTTTTGAAAACATGTAATTGGAATTCTAGAGTTTAAAGATAAATTCTTCTAATTAATAAAGTTTTTTAATCAAATGTCATGGTGACCATGACAGATAATCAATTACTGTCTATATTATCATGCGTAGAAAATTAAACTAAATAAATATACATAATCATTATTTTATTTATTTTGGACAACAACAAAAAAATTATGTCATAAAAACTAATCGAATACCGGCAAAACTCTAATTTTGCAGATATATTTGAGGCTAAGTTCAACCAAAACCAAATTCTTATTTCTACACAAATATAAAATAACATTTCACGTACGAATCGATGAATAACTCTTCTGCGACAAAACAGTTCAATGTTCATAAAGTGGGTGACCTGGTGGTCTAGGGGTAAGGTGTCAGACTTCAATTCTGGCGGCCGGGGTTCGATCCCCGGTCCCAGCAAAGATTTATTTGATAACCAAACCCTTCCTTCACCTCTGACAAGACATCTTGTTAATGTGAGGAATGCCAGGCCTCCACCGTGGTTCGGATTCCACGTTAAACTGTAGGTCCTCCATTTCATCTCACAATCACCCTACCATTACACATTAGCGTAAGTGCATATAACCCGAACGGGTAGTAAGACGCGGTGCTAATAATAATAATAATTCATAAAGTGAACCTTTTACTAACATATTTTAGAGGCCAAAATTGACGATACTTATTAATTATATTATTACTTATAAGTCTTATTTTATGGGTATTTAAAATGCCTATCAAGTTGTGGAGGATAACAATTGACGTATAATTGCGTGAGAGTAGATATAGTAAAATTTACTAGATGTCAGTTTCCTTTGAAAGTTGGACTGAAAATATTCTTTCATTTACCTTAACGTTTCTTAATTTTGTATGGTCCATTCTATACAGTGGTGAATAACTTTCTCTTATTTGATAATAAAGTACAATCCAATATTAGATTTAAATTCATACAGTATTTTTTATTATCTTTTTATTTAGCACCAAGTCTTACTACCCGTTCGTGTTATACGCTTGAGTACTAACTACTCTAATGGACTAGGAATTGGTAAGGTTGAAATCAGAGGAAGTGAACCCACATTTGCGTGGAGGTAGAGTGTAAAACCATTTAGGATAAACCGCCACCAGTTCACCCGACCAAAATTCTAACCTTGATCTCCACGTCCTCAGCAGTCTAGCTCAACACGAATCTAGCGCGTTAGCTAACTACTCCACCGAGGTGGGTCGTACAGTATTATTTTAGACAAGAGTCATCGAGTCCACAAAAGTAAAACAAATTATTTCATAGTTATTTAACTCAACGTAAAAATTAGAAATCAAGTGTGTGTGTATATATATATATTTAGCACCGGATCTTACTAACCATCCGGGCTCTACGCAAATGTACTAATTATGCTTATGGGCTATGAAAGAGGCAGGTTTACGTTGGGAATGTATCTACATTTGAGTGTAGGGAGAGTAAAAAACCATTTACCTCAGCAGACCCGACTAGGATTCGAGTACTAATCTATTTTTTTTATCGGCAGCCTAGTTTAGTGCAAGAGTGATACCTTCTAAGAGGTTTAGACCACTCGACCACCGAAGTGGTTAATAAATTATATTATTATTATTATTATTATTATTATTATTAGCACCACGTCTTACTATCCGTTCGGGTTATACGCACTTACACTAATGTGTAATGGTAGGGCGATTGTGAGATGAAATGGAGGACCTACAGTTTAACGTGGAATCCGAACCACGGTGGAGGCCTGGCATTCCCCACATTCACAAGATGTATTTTCAGAGGTGAAGGAAGGGTTTGGTAGTCAGATAAAGCTGTGCCGGGACCGAGGATTGAACCCCGGCCACCAGCATAGAAGTCTGACACCTTACCCCTAGACCGCCAGGTCACCAATAATAAATTATAAATTAGATTAATCCAGAAACTTTAGGTAGTGAATTATATTTAGTAGATATTCTATCAAAACCTTCCAGCCAATGTATATAAAATCTGATCAACGCCTCACTTTTTTTTTTCCGGTTGTATTGTATTGTTACAACAAGAAAGGCGAATATATAACATATATGTATCTACCCTCCACACACGATCACACATATACACATATATAGGAGCGAGCATACGACTGCTTGAAAGCCGTTCACAGATTTACACTCCCTAGAGTACTACACGAGGGAAATTTCCCTTATCCACCCACCCCCTTCCATCCCCATCAACCATTCAACCTCCTTCTCCACACACCCAAGAGAAGGTTTTGGTCGCCCTGGGAAAAAAACATTCGCCGGAACAAGATTTCCCTTTTCCTCTCCCTTTCCAAAAATACTTGAGTGACGTGTATATCTAGTGAATATTATAACACCGACCACGACTCATAAGCTGTTATCTTTTGGTCTTCTTTGACCCTCTTTTCTCGGGACGTCCTTGACTTAGTAAAAGGGGAGTCTGGGAAGAAGAGATGTCCAAAAAATCTGAGGCGCTCAGAGCGTCGAAACGTAGGGCCTTAATAAAATGGACAAGTCCAAGGTGTTGAGACTTATTAGGTTGCTTCATGGATTACAAAATAAGATTGAAAAAATAATATATATTTTTTCTCACAACTTTGTATTAACGCGTCTTACTACCCGTTCGGTTTATACGCACTTGCACTAATATGTAATGGTAGGGTGATTGTGAGATGAAAATAGAGGACCTACAGTTTAACGTGGGATCCAAACCACGGTGAAGGCCTGGCGTTCCTCACACATTCAGAAGTTGTGATTAATACACGTCTTGTTAGAGGTGAAAGAAGGGTTTGGAAATCAGATAAATCTGTGCCGGGACCGAGGAGTGAATACCGCACCTCTAACACAGAAGTCCAACACCTTACCCCTAGACCACCAGGTCACGCGTGCGCACGCACACACACACACACGACTTTGCACCCATTCAGAGTGTACGCATACATTAACTACGTTAGTGATTTAAGGATATATAATAGAATTTTAGAAAAAATAGTCCCCAATTTGCACGGAGAGAGAATGGAGGAACCTGCTTAGGAAAAAACACTCTCAGTTGACCTGCCTGGGATCTACATCCTGAACTATCCATCACCGAAATTTTTTTCCTAAATGGTTTCTTAGTCTCCTTCCAGGCAAAAGTTGGGTAGCTAGCCTCTAAAAATACTTCCTTCCTCTTCTACAGGCCTACTCGATTAGAGTAACTATATTATTATTATTATTATTATTATTACTACTATTAATTCCTATAGCTCCCTATGTGAAGCATAGGGTCGCAACCAAATTTCGCTTTAAGTTCATATCGTTAAGAGAAAAATTTACAAAAATAAAAACATCAATATATATATATATATATATATTATATATATAAGCCTATTATCCTTTTTTTGCGACGTATCTGATTTTATCCATGCTTTAATTAGCTATTGTTAAAATCTTGTTTAGCATCTGTTGTAGAATTAATTATTATGCAATATGTTGAAATATGTCATATTTACATAGATATTTCAATCTGTTCATAACAAATCAAACGTTTTCTTCTTCCTTATAGAAATGCTTAGAATATTCTATAGCTATTGTCAACATCGAATCAAAAGTGGTTTTACCGTCAACATTTAGAGGTTTCTCACACCTCTAAAAAGAATAATAAGAGCAAATGAGATCTACAGGCTGTCCTTCCAAACAATATTTTTAAAATCTCTGAATTTTCCAGGTTTTACAAAGCCTGTTTATGACTTTTGCAATCACTTTTGTATTAAAAAACATTATTTTATTAAAATCTCAATTTAATGAAACAATTATATTTTAAGGCTCTTACTCATTCTGAAATGTTATCACTCCAAGCATGTGTAAAATTCAGCCAATAGGAATGGGTTATTGGTTAATGCAATCTAAGTTAGATATTATAGAGAGAATACTGAGACATTGAAAGATAACCTTATAAGAGTGCAGCATAAAATTGTTTTGAGAACATTATATATCGATTTATTCTTTCTATAGCGTAATCGAATTCTCGCAAATGCACAAAACCATGACACAGCTTTGGCTAAAGACGCGCAGTCGAGGGGGTGGAAAGACGACCCGAAAATCCCATGCAGAAGTTGATAATTGAGATTAGTATGATCAACAGGGACAAGTGTGCAAAAAACTGATTTGCGATGAGTATATTTATTTTATTATTTATTTGAGGTATTTAACTGGAATGATTATTTTAGCACAAGAGAATTTCTGTGGGCGAGAGAGAAATGGCCTACCAATTTCACCATGAAAAGGTATTTTCACATACCTTCCAGGGTTCTTTTATATGCCACAATCGACATGGGAATGACGGCACTTCCTCCACTCCGAAGGAAGTTGTGTTACGGATGTTTGTCGCTTTAGAAAAATTCGTTGACCCTTGTTGGGTTTGAACCCACAATTATCGGTTCCTGAGGTGGGAAATTTACCCCGAAACAACGAAAAAACACTCGCTTAATTGGAAGAAAAAAATATGTTGACAATAGGAAATAAAAGTTATATAATGAATATGTAAAAATTTCATAAATTTGATGAAATTTCTTGACCTAACCAATACATTTTCCTGTCCAAGCGAATTATTTGACTTAACCTTGTTTTTCTAGGTCTTTGGACACCCTGCGAAAGGATTTTAGACTGTGAACTACCAATTTGGTTCTCCTTATGCCTTGGGGCTAGAAGTAGCCGTTGCCGACTGTGTCATATGAAGGTATTCCGTCCCTAGAGTCACGTGACTACATACAACACACTACTCCAATACAGGAGGAGTAGCATTCAACATACGAGCATTTTATTTGTTGTATATAACCTAGAACATACTATTTTGTGAGAAGAATATATATATGTATAAAAAAAGGGAATCAACCACACACACGCATTCATAGGTTTTATTTTATCTTTTATTTTTTTCTCTTCTTCTAGAATACATCTCCCTTTTCTCCCATATGTCGTGTTGAGTGTGTTTTCATATAAAACACACTTTTTCTATTTCTGTGAAACTTTGCAAGGCTGTCAAGTCTACAGGGAGATAAAATCCTGGGACAAAAGAGGAGTTGAAGGGCAGGATTTTTTTTGGTAAGAGGCGGGG
>CABFVX010000761.1:175190-187011 GCA_902151425.1 Timema shepardi | reverse complement strand
GGGGGGGGGGGGGGGGGGGGTAGAGCCACCAGAGCCCTGGAAGTCAGGGTCTTGGGGGTGTTTAAAAGCTATGCGGGAAACAACATTATCTTTAATAAATTTCAATCTAGGATTAATAATACAAGACGAAAATCAACTTATTGAATAAAATGTTGAACAAAATATCATATAATTACATTGAAATTTTAAGTGATAGCTTATTGATTTGTTTTAACATCCTGAATCTCATAATTTATTTTATAATTATTTCTTTAGATTTGTAGGCTTAAAGTTTAGTAGGCTTACAGTCTTCCTTTTTTATTTGATTTTTGTTTACCAAGAAATTTAATCTTGTGCATTTCCAATTGTAGTTTTGTGTGTGAACAAAAATAATTAATTTATTATTATTACTGAAATTCCCAGGATCCTGTGGACCTATTGATAGACCACCCCGTACCACCAATGGTCTGAGGATCACACTTTGAGAAAAATTGATTAGGTGCTTGATTGGAATGCCAATGACGGGAATATTTTGTTTCAAATCCCGATTGGATGTAATGAAGATGTTTATTAATATTTGATTCTTCACTCTCCCGTCACACAGATTCGGGCAGACCTACATTTCATCTAAAATGCTATCTTCCTTGTCCCAATTTCCTTAGCGTAATTAATGTGCGCGAACCGTATTGGTTATCGATTATGGGGATCATATTCAAAGTACACTATTAATTATTAAGATTAGCTCCTTAATTTACAACACAAATAAGTTTCTAGCGTATACAAAACCAGTAGTTGAAATATATTTTTTTTAAAAACATACTTCTAGTGTAAGCAAGAGATAAAAAAAATCAAATGTAACTTAAGGTTGAAGAACACAATAAAGAGTTCAACGAAATGCAGTTTCCGTTTACCTTTAACAGGACGTTCACCCAAGTTACAGAGTTCAAGGTAGCGTTTTTGCAAAGAGGAAGAAATTTCAAAAAGGGCCCAAAGCAGCTCATTTTTTTTACGCGGGATAAATATTAGTACACAAATTACAGCCCAATTTTAATTGGAGGAACATTATCTGTTAAGTATAAAGGCTATTCGATCTACGTTCACGTATTGATAAGTCGGGTTATGGAATCTACAGCTATATGATTGTTCAATACCTATAGAAAACCAATTAATACCAACACCTTTGCTCAGTTTGTAGCGTGTCTGCCTACAAAGCTAAAGGTCACGGGTTCGATTCCAGCCCTGGTTGAAACTGTAATAATTGGCGAAATGTTTGATGAATAAACTGCAAGGGGCTAAGTGTTGTGGCTGTATACAAGTCATGTACCGATATATTCAGTCGGTTCCAAAAGTGAACTTTAAATCCCTTAAATTAAAGTAAATAAATATTTTAGTGAAAAATTATCAATACAACCCACCAAAATTTTAGGCTGTTATTTTAATAAAGGTCCTTCCTATTATTAAAAAAAATTCCAGGATAACATATAATTTATATACTACCTTAGTCTTGTGCAACATACTTGCTACCTCGCTTCAAATATTAGCAGTAGGAAGTAAATACAGTAGCTCCATGGCTTCTTTAGTGCTGACTGACAGTCAACATTTAGGTATATACCTAATTTTGACTGTCAGAAGTGACAGCTACTAAACACATGTTTTTGCAGATCATATGGTTCAGCGTAGAGATACAAAATTTGGTCTGGTAACTTTTCAAAGCCGTCAGCTGTCAGTCAGCACCAAAGAAGCCATGGGGCTACTGTAGCAGTGTATTGTACAAAACATTATCATAACGAGGGAACTGGGTTAGAATACTTTTAGCAAGACTGGTAGTAGGAATTGAAACTATTGTCTAAATAGTTTGGAGATGGTGACGATATCTAAGGTGTCACTCTCGAAATATAGTAGAATGCCGATAATTATGAGATAAGAGTTTGAATCCCGTTTGGGGGAAATGAGGGTGTTTTTTTTTTCCTATATGGTTTTACACTATCCTTTCATGCAAATTTGGGTACACTTAATCTAAATTCAACCTTCTTCATCCTTAACCCATTTACGTAATTAGTACATATGCGTATAGCTCGGACGGGTAGTATTACACAGTATATTTTTTTTAAACTTATGCTGTCAATTATATTTTACAGAATTATTGTTTGTTAATATATTTTCGTGGATGATAAGTTTATGGCCTCAAGTTATTTTCTATCATTAATTAAACAAAATTCCAAATACAAATTAGCTATTACGACTAGTCCATTGTGAGAGCGACTCCCTAAGTCGTTCAACCAGCAAAGCAGGTCGATAAAAATAAATTAACTTAGTTATAACCCCAACCAGTGGGCACGGGGGTCATGAATTCAGGGTTCAGATCTCAACAGGGCTTTTATTAACCTAATTAGTTTCATTTAGGTGACCTGGCGGTCTAGGGGTAAGGTGTCAGACTTCTCTGCTGGGGGTCCAGCGTTCAATCCTCGATCCCGGCACAGATTTATCTGATTGCCAAACCCTTCCTTCACCTCTGACAAGACGTGTATTAATCGCAACTTGTGAATGTGTGAGGAATTGCCAGGCCTCCACCGTGGTTCGGATTCCACGTTAAACTGTAGGTCCTCCATTTCATGTCACAATCACCCTACCATTACACATTAGCTTAAGTGCGTATAACCCGAACGGGTAGTAAGACGTGGTGCTAGTAATAATAATAGTTTTTTTTTTACTTTTCCTCCTCTTAGATGTGGGTGCGTTTCCTCTAAACTAAACCTTCCCATTCCTATCCAATTAGTGTAAGCATGCGGATAACCTAAATGTGCAGTAAGACGTGGAGCGCGTATAAATAAAGTGTTTGAACACTCCTTTAAAAAAAACTTTACATTTTAAAAAGACGTGTTTATTTATCGCTTGCCATTTGTAGAATCATGGAACACCACCACGGAAATACTTAACAACAAAATAGCAGTTCCCCTCACGAGACGACAGACAACATCCTCAAAAGAACAGTTGACACGATTCTTATAATTCTTATGGACGACTCATACCGTTTCTATAATGTTAACGCTAAAAGAATGTTTTCTTTCCAAGTAGGTAAACACTTTCGCACGATGCTTTTTTGAGTTGATAAATGGGGCATACCTTATATTTCAGGCACGGTCTTTGGAAAGAAACGCTGACAGTAATTTATGCAACGTGATCGGATGGTGAGTTCACTCACCACTCACCCGTATTACATTCTCTAGGCACATATTTTAGCTCCGAGTTATGTGCCAGAAAAAATAAAATATATACATATATAAAATATATGGTCATTCCCACAGAAAGATTATTCACTCAAAATATTTATAGAGAGGAATGAAATTTGAGTCGTGAAGTTTTTAGAATCTACAGTATATAACTCTTCTCCACAACAAGGTCAATTAAAGATATTTTTTTCTACTTTTTTAGCACCTCGTCTTAATAACCGTACGAGTTATACGCTTATATACTAACTACGCTAATGGTTTTAGATATTAGGAAGGCTGTATTCGTAGGAAGTGTACCTACATTTGCGTGGAAAGCAAAAATCAATTTTGGGAAAAAAAACTTCAGTACACCTGACTGAGATTTAAACCTCTATATTCCCGTCATTGGTCAGTCTAGTCTACTACGAGAGTAGTGCGTTAGACCACGCGAACACCGAAGCGGATTGTCGGTCTATTGAATCATTGTTTGAGCCCAGGCTGTGCCTAAAATAGGTTTGAGTGGGTTATTACTAGCACCGCGTCTTACTACCCGTTCGGGTTATACGCACTTACGCTAATGTGTAATGGTAGGGTGATTGTGAGATGAAATGGAGGACCTAGGTACAGTTTAACGTGGAATCCGAGCCACGGTGGAGGCCTGGCATTCCACACATTCACAAGATGTCTTGTCAGAGGTGAAGGAAGGGTTTGGCAATCAGATAAATATGTACCGGGACCGAGGGTTGAACCCCAGACTTCTAGCACAGGTGACACTGTAGCTCTTTCAGTAATACTTCTGCCGACCGAGTTGAGAAATCCGAGTTCTGTTCCCGATACGATGGAAAAATGTAATTGTAAGTGAAAATTGGGCTTACTTTTTCACAATGATGAATAAGCCCACTTCGGTTGAAACGGGATATAAATATCAAGCTCGTATAATTTGACCAGCTGGTGATGGTGAGGTCAGAGTTTGAATCTCATACAGGTGTTTTTTTCACCTTTACTCCACGTAAGTGAGGTTACAGTACTTTCTAAGTTCTTCATTATTATCTCATTAGCGTAATCAATATACATGTGTATAATACAAACGGACATTAAGACGAGGCGGGGGTGAGAAAAAGAATGAATGTTCGGGGACCTGGAATTCACCTACTACTGTGGCCGCGTGGCTTAAGGCGTCTCTTTTAAAACTGACTAGACTGCTTATGAAGGATATATAAAGGTTCGAATCTTGGTTGGGTGTGCTGAGGATGGTTTTTCCTAAATATTATTACATTTTCCTTTCACGCAAAAATAGGTATTCTTCCTCTAAATATTCAAACTTCCTCAATTCATATCACAATAGCTTAGTTAGTGTAGGGACTTATGGACCATAGCCAGAAAGGGGTGAAAAAACAAACATTTTCATGATAGGTTCGGCTGATTATTTTTTTACTTTAAGGTTAACCTTCCTTGCTCTAGATGAATGGCGGTGGATTATTTTGGGTTAGGTCATTTTTCCTTATTTACTTTCTTAGGGATAATATTATAGCTGAGAAAATTATCTACCTCAATGCTAAGATGGATCTGTGGGTTTTTTATGGCCCCAAACTTTAAAAATTGGGGTTTGAGATACTGTGTCTGTCTGTCTGTACTTGGGACGACAACCGATAAGGTTTGATAAATTTCGTTCAAACTTTATATTTTTATGTTATATTCCCATGCCTCAAGAATAATTACTTGTATTATAGCTACAAAACCAAGGGTAGTTTACCTATCGTTGATTTTAGAATCCGACGCTTTAGCTCAGTTGGTAACGTATCTACTGAGCTAAGGATCCCGGATTAGATTCCTGGCATGGCCAAAAATGTATCATTGTTGAAATGTGGATGAAATCTTTCACAGTCATGAATTAAAGGCCGGGGACTGGATTTTGTGTCTGTTATAGTCTTAAGTTAGATTATAAGGCACATGAAGCTACGACAGGCCCAGCAAGCTGGTAGTGGAAAATATATGGCTTGGATGAAACAAAACTTACCCAAGCCACAGGTGGGAAACAGAAATGGATGTAAAGTAAAATTTTTAGAGAATTATTTTTCAGAAAATAAGTAATGTATACATGTTTTCCAAATAACAATTTAGGAAGTATAGTTTACTGAAAAATGATTTTCAAAAATTAAAAAAAGAGATAATGAATGAGAACATAATTATGTACGATATTATGTATTAATAATATTATAATATATTAAATGTAAATCTCAGTCGTGTGCACATATACAGTACAATTTTCATATAAAGGGCCCCTTAGAATTTAAAAAAAATTGCCGCCAGTATTGATAACATTTTATTGTCTTGTTAATATAGGATGGGGCCTAAACAATTAGATGATCTATGCTGAGGTAAGTGATGGACAACGCACTGAAGTTTGTCTGACGTCCGGGGGAGCTCACCTGAGTTATTAAAAAGTAAAGAAGTGTACTATATAATTTGCTTTTATTTAGTGAGTGAATATTACATTCTCAATTAAATCGTTGGTTTTCAAGTTACTAATCGTCTAATTGTTCTGGTCCTACCATGTATATTAACGGGTAATTGATAATAGATCTATCCATCTAAAGTGACAGCTGCAGATCACATTACTTAGATCAAGTGACTCTTAATTAATGTCAAATAAGGCACTTCCTTTGGAAATGGGACTGAAGATAAATGTTGAAGTTTTTACGAACACGTGAACATTACATTTCGACCCACCGCGGAATAGAACCCAGGCCTTTTCCAATTTGTTTGGTCTGTAAATTAATTCCACATTCATCTCGAATATGTTCCACACTCACTCAAATACTTTAAGCCCGTGTGCTAAAATTATATAATAAACAATAATTATAATGATTTATTACACAAAATAAATTATTAAACTGAATGAAATTTGTAAATTTTCCGTGCTTTATACTAACTCTAAAACAAACCCAAAAGTTTGTGTGGTTTTATTTTGTGACACGTGTCACCCAAGATTAAGATTCAGACTTTTGACGATTTATAAAACAGGGCACTCACTGACCCTTCTCCCTCCTGTTGAAAGACACAAGTCACCCTTAAAGCTTGGTAAGAATGGGAGGGGGGTAGGAAGCATTTGCGGCGATACCCCATTTTCGTCGACCATATAGTCTGGTCTGGACCCATCATTAATAAAGTGGCTGCCATTAAGTGAGATGGTTCATCAATCAGTTTGTTTCTAGAGACAAGGTGTCGGCTGTACATACATCGTAAAGAGGGTTGGAGGGGTAGAATAGGAGAGGGGGGGGGGGTCACTGGCATATTCAAACAGGACACTGATATATAGAGGGATCTACAAGAAGGATTAATTAGATACAGCACTGTCCTACGGAATCCCATGGAAACGGCTATGAATCCTTTATAGATATCAAAATAACTGAATACTGATCCGGTTTAATTTTCATGGGAAGCTAGAAAAGCTACTGGATCTACTTTAATTTATTAATACGTCAACTCATGTGATCAGCAGGTTTCAACTGATCCTTTATGTGTGTAAAAAAAACAACATAATGATACAGACCAATTTTCGGTTCAATTTTCAGGACTACTGTATATTGTGTTCACAATTAAAAATCTTTAAAATTAATTTCCAAGTATTTTAATTAGTTAAATTTAATTTGACAGATAGAAAAGTTACTGGATCAACTTTCACGTATTCATACGTCAACTATTGTGATCTGCAGCTTTTGACTAAACTTTTGTGTGTGTCAAAAAAAAAGCAACATACTGATACAGACCAATTTTCAGTGGGAGGATCTTATCTGACAGCTAGAAAAGTACTGAATATACTTTCACGTATTCATACGTCAATTCATGCGACATGAAACTGTCAACTTTGAAATATATATATATATATATATAAACAACGCTAATAAAAAAAGTAAAATACCATCAATTTTGCCCGCAAATAATTTTTAAAAAGCTCTTCCTATGAAAATTGGACTATATACATTACCTGTTAGAGCATTTCTAAACTACACCTGAGTCCATTGTGCAGGAGGACCCTAACTGATTTAAGAGGGTTCCATTAAAAATTGTTTTCGTCGTAGTAGCTATATAAGACTTGAGTACACCAATAGGTTTTACTCTGATGATTCGACTTTTTTAATTCCTTTTTTCATATGTGAGGTTTGATATTTTTTCGACAGAAAAATATTGTAGTGTTTCTTTAGAATTATCCTTACAAATATTGTTCCCTTAAATAATAATATTAATAATAATACTTTTCCCTAAACTATGGTACGCGTACCCCCAAGGAAACGTAAAGGTGTTCATAGGGCACATTATATAGCACTGAATTTTATTGATCATTCTATTTTAGATATAAAATTTTAAATCTGATAAAAGAAATCTAAGCAGTTTATGTTCTTTTATAAAAAAAATTTCTCTTTATCGTGGATTTGTTTAGATTACTATTAATGATATTGTAAAACAAGGAAAAATTGATAAAATAAATGTAATACCACTGAGCTTCCAAATGTAGGCCTATGTACTGTACCATCAAACTATAAATTATTATGTAATCTTAAGCTCCATCAGATTTGCATAGTTATGTTCACACACACATTGGTGGCTGCATAATCTAGGTTATGTCTCTTACAATATTCATGGCTGCCATTGATAGGGAAATTGCAGTTCGAATACCAGTCACGTGTACCGAGTGTGGTTTCCCCCTCTCCTTCCACGCTAATTTGTATACACTTCCTATAAATTCAACCTTACTCATTCTTAGCCCACTCTCTTAACTAGTGCATAGGCGCATAACCCGAAGCAGTGCTGAACATTCATATTTAGTGAAAACTCTTTTTTCCGTGTTTTTTCTTGATTTATTGTTAATGATGAGACTACTGTCTTGATTGTAATACAATGAGTTAAGACGAAAGAAAGAAAATAATACGTTTAGAATGATCAATGGAAAAGTATCAACATTATTTGATTTAAGACAATTTTACTCAAACTTTCATCAGTCACGGACCTCACAAGGGGCCATGGTATAGCTAAACTACCCCTTCCATCTCTCCATAAAAAATAAGTATACAAAAAAAGCAAACAAACATCTTCTAAAAAATATGTCTCAACATAATATGTATGATCTATAAAATAAATTAATTTTAGAACTGGGAACAAATCCAATGCGTTAATTTATCGCTATGAACGGTAAAGCACCAATTTCACAAATTATAATTTTTTAGGATCATGCTTGAATCGAATTTGGTTACTTAGAAGGTAAAATTCTAGGTGATAACAAAAAGTAGAGAAAAAGATGAAAGAAGAGTGTTTAAGAACCGCAGCAGGTAGAAAGATGACGGATGGTCGCGTTAGCACAAGCCTAGCATAATAATAATGTCAATATAACTTGGCAGGCAACGGCAATATCTGATCGTATAGCACAGGTAGTCCTCAACGTGTGGTCCGCAGGCCCTTCATGAAGCGCCACAAGTTTCATACTTTCCTCGTCTCAACTCCTTTATTGTAAATATGCGAGTAGCTGCATTGATGTTTCGTATATGCACTAGGAATATACACCAACCTCAACTTTCCTTTCTGCCAGCAATATATCATATTGTAAGCCTAACGCCACAGGTCTCACGAATAACGGTGGGAGCTAAAAAAAAAAATAATCCAAAATATCAATTTTGACTAACTGAATTTTAAGCTTTAATGTCTGAGTACAATTCTGCTCAATAAATAATTAATGTTAGGCTTATTTTCTATCACGGGACTAAACAATATTTTAAAACTAATAGTAAACCTAATGTTAAAAAACAAAACTTTAAGTCCATAGCATTAAAAAAAATCTTTGGCGTAAGACCCGTTTAAAAACCTTATTTTATTATTTTTTTTATAAAATCTTGAAATGGGCCGGATATAATCTTGTGGCGGTCCGTAGTTTGGAGACCCCTGGTCTAAGATGCTACTCTCTCAGGCTAGACTGACGATGACGGTGAGTTCGAGGTTTCGAATATCGGTTGGGTGTACCGAGGGTGGTTCTTCCAAAATGGTTTTCCATTCTCCCCCCACGAGAATGCGGGTACACTTCCTATAGATATAACCTCTCTAATCCCTAAAATTATTAGCGGAGTTAGTATATAAGCGTATCACCCGAACAGGTAGTAAGACACGGTGCTAAAATTAATAACACACTTGCTAAGATGGTATTATTATTATTATTATTATTATTAGCCCCGCGTCTTACTACCCGTTCGGGTTATACGCACTTACGCTAATGTTTAATGGTAGAGTGATTGTGAGATGAAATGGAGGACCTACAGTTTTAACGTGGAATCCGAACCACGGTGGAGGCCTGGCATTCCCCACATTCACAAAATGTCTTGTCAGAGGTAAAGGAAGGGTTTGGTAATCAGATAAATCTTTGCTGGGACCGAGGATTGAACCCCGGCTACCAGCATAGAAGTCTGACACCTTACCCCTAGACCGCCAGGTCACTTTTGTGGTTGTTGTTAAGTTTACCGTGAACTTGAAAAGATTGTGGAAAACTGGTCTAGAAGGCAGTGATTCCCAAATTTTTGTTTGTGAGTCAATTTGTTGTTGCTCAAGAAAAAGTGTTTTAAGTGTGATAGATTTGAAATTAATTGAAAATAGATAAACGTTTTTAATAAAATGGTAAATTGAAAAGAATAGTAAAAAAAGTCAAAATAAATAGGGGTAAGAAAAAATTGTCTTTTGGTTCTAAAGAGTTTAAGAAACACTAATATGGATTCTAAAAGACTTTTGGTTGAAGTAAGAATAGGTGCTTTAAGCCCTTCATGTACATATATCCACATCCAATTTTTATCCGGGCTGAGCGCTATATTCGACCAATAAACCACCCGCATCAGATAGAAAGATTTTTGACATATTACTTTAATCACCTAAAAGGTAACATAAAATATGTTATCATGAGAAATATTTCAGAACCTTTCGCTGCAAAAATCTCACCCTTTTGCTTTTTGGAGGACGTGGGAGGTGGTTAAAAATAATGGTGACCCCTATCTAAAAGAAAAAAAAGTAAGGGTTGGGAGAAAGGTAAGGGGGGGGGGGCAAACCCACATGGTAGGTTAGGGGGTCAAGAAAAGCTAAAGATATCAAACCATTTCAAGAATCTATATCAAACCAAGGGTCATTTCAAGGGGGTTTGGGGTATCATAAGTTTGTGGGAAGGGGGGTAGGGGAGGAGGGATACATCCGACCCATTTGTCACGCGATTTTGATGCTTCAGACCCCGCTAGTCGAAAACTAAATTTTCTTTCCTAGAATATCCTTCCTATAACTTCATCCCCCCCCTTTTTTTATCGGT
The DNA here is from genome assembly GCA_902151425.1 of Timema shepardi. Taxonomy (NCBI): domain Eukaryota; kingdom Metazoa; phylum Arthropoda; class Insecta; order Phasmatodea; family Timematidae; genus Timema; species Timema shepardi. Next base: position 176,493 of record CABFVX010000761.1, on the reverse strand, counting down.
CAGTGGCTATAAAAGTATAACAAAAATAAATGTTAGAAAATATACTACACAAACTTTCCCTCGTCTTTCTTTTCGTGTTTGTTGCCTTAGGTAAGGTAAACTCTTTGCTTGATTCATTTGTTTTTATTAAGAGGGAGGCTTTCTATACTAAATACATTAATATATATATAAATGAAATAGTCAAAATTGAAGTTTAGTTCATTTTCAAGGATTAAAATATAAAATGGACAGTATCATGATATTTTTGGATACATTAAAACCATTATTTATGGCTATGGACCGTGATTTTAAACATGAGTTTGTCAAAGTAAACGAAGTCATTTTCGAGGAGGAAAAAACCAGCTGGTTGCTCAAAAATATAAGTAAAGGATATTTGAACTCTTTATGCTTCTTCCGTCACATTCAGGTAGGATATAAATATCGTTAAAATACTAAATTTTATTGAATTAGCCTAACCGTTTAGGTTCTACAAACACCCTCACACATTCTATATATATGTGGAAAGTATCTTAAAGTGATACATAGGCTATAGGCACTATATAAATTCATGATATGGCCTAAGGTGTCATTCTCGTGCTAGACTGGCTTGCTGAACATGGGGATATTGGGGTTCGAATCTCAATTGACTGACAGTAGTTTCTCCTAAATGGTTTCCCACTCTCCTTCCACGCAAATGTGGGCAGATTACTTCAAATGCCCCCTTCCTCATCCCTACCTCATAGTTATACATATATATATGCATATAACCGGAACAGGTGGTATCGACAAGGTATGGCAAAATTTAAATTTATTGTACATACAAAGCAGAGAGAATTCATTGTTATATTTAAAATTGTATGTATATTTACACGTAGTTGTATTTTTAATGAGACCCCGTTCAAAAAAAATTGTTTTTGACATACCGTTTGTCTGTAAAGGGCTATAGAACATTTAATTCAAAATCCCAGGATATTTTGAATTTGACCCAGTTTAAAAAAATTATATTTTTTGTCAATTTGCATGTACATGTATGTATGTATGTATGTATGTATGTATGTATGTATGTATGTATGTATGTATGTATGTATGTATGTATGTATGTATGTATCTATATGTATGTATGTATCTATATGTATGTGTGTATATGTATGTATGTATGTATGTATGTGTGTATATGTATGTATGTGTGTATATGTATGTATGTGTGTATATGTATGTATGTGTGTATATGTATGTATGTATGTATGTATGTATGTATGTATGTATGTGTGTATATGTATGTATGTATGTATGTATGTATGTATGTATGTATGTATGTATGTAT
>CABFVX010000761.1:147037-171286 GCA_902151425.1 Timema shepardi | reverse complement strand
AAAAAAAAAAAGAAAAAGAAAAAAAAGCCCAACAACTACACACACAAAAATACCGTAAATTAGAAATTTTGCATGTATTAGAGTACACCTACATATCAAAGACTATGTTTATAAACACCTTGATGTCATTTTGCACTCAACATTGGACATGTATTTTTCTATTACGTGTTTGAATACGACAGGATATGTGGGGCGTTGTTGCAAAAGGGGGAGGGGGCTGTGTTTCCTGTTATATGTACGTAGTCCGTGCGCTTTAAAAGAGCAGGGATATGAAATTTAAAATAGGCATTATGACTATAAATGGTTTATATATAGATGGTCCAAAGAATTAGAAAATGTACATGAAATTTTAAGTAAAGACTAACATTTTCAAACAATTGAAAAATATAAAACTTCGCATATAAATGCAATAAAACTGCAAATTTACGTACTTTCATATTGTTAAGATTTATACTTATACTCGCTTTACTCGTTGTGTGCTCCGCCCCCAAACCTCCAGTGAGTGTAAACTAATCTAATTCCAGCGTTGTTTTTAACATTGATTTATTTGTACAATTTTATGATTCTAGCTTCCCCAAAATTTGTCAGAAAATTTTAAAAAATGTCTGGGAGATGTGCAAAATTTACATAAAATCAAAAATCTAGTTCTGGTGCAATCCGTTTTTTTTATAGGTCCTACCGTTTAACCACAAGAGACCTCCAAAGAAAGGTCCGCATCGACTTTAAAGTTGCTCCAACTTTATGAATCTTTTTGGTGCCTAAGAATGGCTTTTTTTTAACTTTTTGGAATTTTCCCGTCGGTTACAGGTTAGAAGCTATAAATTAGCTAAATTTCAAGTTTATAGCTCATCTAGAATTGGGTAAACATTTATGTCAGTGAGTGGGTCATCCGTGTGGCTTTATAGTAGTATAAAATATAATAATATATTAGGCCAATATTACGAACTACTGGGTACGCGGACCGAGGCGTTGATATAATCTGGCCTAGTTTTTTAGTGCCAGGAATATCGGGGATAGAATCACTATTCCTTCCCGCAAATGATGACACATTTCTTCTCAATTCTATCATCATCAGACTTTACCCCTTTAGTATAAATATGTGGCTAGTACGGGTGTGAAGACCTAAGCAAAACAATAAATAATTAGGCTCATCACAATTTTATAAAAAATAATTTTGTTTGAATATAAATAAACTCTTACTGACTGGATTTTACTAATAATATTTGTATTACTTCATTAACAGCTTAGTGTTCAACCAAGAGGTAAGTTTCTAAGGTTAACAACTTTGGAATGACAGTGTAAATATGTATCTTTTACCAGGGGGGCAGGAACCTTTTTTTGAATGTGGGGCTATGAGCAAAATGACGATGTCCATGCTAAATTAGGTTGAGTAAAAAAAAAAGTACGTGAACATTAATTTGCACCATTACCACTGAGCCACTGTTTGGTTGGTTATGTGTGTAAATGTGGTGTGTGTATGTATATATATAAAATCATGTATATATAATATCGTAGGGGAACGGTGTATTTAACAACTGTATATAAGAAAGTTGTAAAAAAAAGTTGAAAAGTAAATACAAAGTAAAGAAAATTTCTCGGTCTCAGCCTATTCAGTAATCTTTAATATTGAAATTTCATGAACAGTATAATACTATAAAGCGACATGGTTGACTCACTCACTGACATTAATGTTTACCCACTTCCAGATGAGCTAGAAACTTGAAATTTGGCAAACGTATAGCTTCTATCCTGTAACCGACGGGAAAATTAAAAAAAAAATTTAACCCCAGAACAAAAAATTAATATGTCGGAGCAACTTTAAAGTTGGTAAGGACCTTTCTTTGGAGGTCTCTTGTGGTTAAACGGTAAAACCTATCAAAAAATTGCTTTGTAATTACATTAGTTTACATCCACTTGCAAAGAAAACTCATTGGGGGTTTGGGGATGGTGCCCCCACAAAGTAAAGCGAGTTATAATTACACAGTCACTTCTATTTTAGCTATAAATAATCTTTATAGCTCTATTCTAATGTATAGTTTAAATTAAGTCATAATTTGATTGATATTAACAATGAACTTCAGGCCCTAATGACCTCAATGTGTTGATGGGCCTTAAAAACCCTAATAATAATAATAATAATAATAATAATAATAATAATAATAATAATAATAATAACAATGAACTTGTTTGAATTTAAAGGCTTGCTCATAAATAGGCTACACTTATTTTACTTTCTCCTACAGAACTACAAAACCATATATTAGGGACTCTTAGGACTCATGTGTGTATGTTAAGAAATATTAAGCCATTCCAGTAAAGGATGAGTCTATTAAAGCTATTCCAATGTTACTGGTTGCAAAAATCATGATAAAACCGTAACACAATTTTTCATAAAACTTTCCCCTATTAGAAATAGTTCCTGCGCCTATGTCTGATTCCAGGAAGGTTTTATGACCCTCGTGCTTTTGGCGCAAGGATAAGAAATAGCTTGATATTAGGGTTAAGGATTAGGAAGGTAACTTAGAGGAAATGAGCCCAAACTAACTTGGGGAGTAGATGATATTATATAATAGTAATAATAATAATGCTCGTCTGGGCTACAACACTCTTAAGACAGTTGTGGCAAGATTATCCAGTACTAATGTACCGTTTCTTAGTGGACACCCGAATGTACTAATCGTACATCCTTTCCGTGGAGGCTCTTTCCATGTCCCGATGAAGTGAGATGATGTTGATAGTGAGTATGAGGGTGTGGAACCAGTAGAAATTATTACAACCTAACCTAAGCCTAATTAACCAAGCGTTGAGATAATCCCCAAGGTACTAGCTGGGAATCGAGCCCGGGACCCTTAATATCGTAGCCAAGTGCACTGACCACTACACCATAGGGCTGGTTGATATTTTATTGACAGATCATAAGAGGAAAAAAGCACCCTGTCCAATGGGCCATAATTTTAAAATAGACTTCATCCTCAAAATCGATCTGATGCAATCTTTATCTAACGCCCTTGGCCCAGTCGAGGGCAAGTCTAAAACCGATCTTGTGTGATGGTGGGTGGGAGGGTGAAAGGCTCGGCATGGCTTCACAACCCACCAAAGAATCCTTCCACGCCAACAAGAAAAGATGGCCCGGAAACCGTAAATGGCACTAGCTACCGAACAAGTCTTGCGGAAAAGTCATACGTTTGGAAATATCAATTTTCTCGAGAACGAGTGAACTTTCTATGTAAATATTTTCAACACCCCTTCTAATATAATGTATCGATGTTTATTAACTGTTACATTTTCTTATTTTTTGTTATGAAACTTGCAGTTTTCTATTGATAAATTTAAATTTTATCGATATTTTATCACTGTTAAAATTATAGAATAGGTGTGTATATAAAAAGTATAACTTAATCAACATGCTTCTATTCTTGAAAAAACCGTTTCCGAAAATAAAATTGCAAAACAATAAAAAAATACCTGAAGATAACCGTTGATTCCCATGGCTCTGTATTTCCACGCCAATTGAAAAGGGCCAATCGCCTTAACACTGAGCCATTGCAGGGGTAAAGGGTAGAGGTGTAGTATCGGAAGAAAAGTATTGCTACTGTACTCAATAAAAGTATCGGAAGAAAAATATTGATAACAGTAAGTATTGGTATCAAAATATTAATCTAGAATAAGTTTTTTTTTAAATCTAGGAATATTAATTTCAACTCTTGAATCATAATTGTATTTCCATATGCATATAAACACTGAAAATATTAACGAGTTAACCATATTAAGGTATATTTAGGCCTATCACGTCTGAATTATGTGTTGGAACTTGGATGGTATGGTAGATAGTATTTTATAATGAATATTATAAAAGGTTTTTACCATACTAGCTTTAAAAATGTCTATGAAAATGTAGCTTATGGAAAGTCATTTAATAGCTAAATATGGTAAGTGGTATATATTGTTTAATCTATCTTTACCATTATTTAACCATAGTAGATGTGGCTGTAGCCCAAACGGGTAGTAAGACACGGTGCTAATAATAATTTAACCATAGTAAACATTTAATCCAAGCATAAGCGAAGATAACCAAAAAGTTGTTTCATTCAATACCGATCCGATACCGCAGTGTTAATACTAATACCGTTAAAAGTATCTGAAAAAAAAAGTATCAAGTAAAAAAATACTAGTATCGAAAGGAAAATATTGATATTATTAAAGTATCGATACTTTTTTCACATCCATAGTCAGGTGAATTCCTCGAGGTGAATTAAACTGAAAAGTTTGGTAATGTTCCATCTACGCAATGTGTGTATAATTTGTTTCCGTTCTTCACTGCGTGATAAGGAGGAATGATAACGTAGTTAGGCACCAATACAACATTGGGGGCTACCATGGTTTTATTTTAGGCGCCAAGTATATGTTCCTTGCTCATACTGGTGAACATGAGACCTTAATGTCAGGCTGATATTTTTCGGGTTACGGCTAGGTTGGTGGCTCAAAACCTGGCCAAAATCCATACACACAAATGCTGGTACGTTTCCTCTAAAATATAGCTAACTAAACCTTCTACTACTGTCCTAATTAAAATGAGTATATAACTCAAACAGGTATGAAGACGTGGTGGAAAATAAAGAGTAATAAATATAATTCGCTTCGGTGGTAAAACGGTATAGGCCAAGGTATTACTCTTGCAGTAGGAGCCTGGCGATAACGAGGATATCTGGGTTGATTGTACTGACGATCGATTTTTTCCTGAATTGTTTCTCAATCACCTTCCACGCAAGTTTTGGTACATTTCCTATAAATTATACCTTACTAATTCTTAATCCATTTGTATAAATAAGCGGATAGCTTAAAAGGGCAATGAGACGTGGAAGTAAGATAATAATTGTTTGGCCTTTAACTTTTATTTATGACGTTGATGGCCACTTTTGTATCGACTTGTCCTTAAAGCCAAACTGAACTGCTTCTTTTGTTCTTGAAGTGGATGCCGCTCTGTGTGGCTGCAACTTTTGAAACAAAGGCAATCCATATGCTCACTTTCAATGCACGCGTGTTAGTTTCTAAACACGTTTCAAAGCAGGGAAATAGCACACACTTGACGTGTGTGTGTATGTGTGTGTGTGTGTGTGTGTGTGTGTGTGTGTGTGTGTGTGTGCGAGCCAGCCACCCAATTACACGAGTCAAGACTCGACATGTGCGCGTTGCAAAAGAACGTGAATATGGAAATTAAATTCATTAAGAAGAGAAAAAATAAAGAAAGGAAAATCAAAACTTAAGAAAAGGAAATGATGAAAACGGAAGTTAAAGTTTTGGTGTTGGGCTTTGTTCTGTAGTAAGTAGGAATTCATTTGTAATGTAACATAAGTAAACTCACCATTTATTTACGGGAGGATACAGTCTGTTTTGACTAAGTTTTAATTGTTTGTTTTAATCATCTTGGGGATGAAAGATTAATTATATTATATTTTATTTGATATTATTTTTATATTCATTTTTAATTCATTTAATATCAAATATACCTATAGTTTTATTTGGCCATAAGCGTGGATATATTTATGGAAGTTTTCCAAATTTAATTTCGTAAGATAAACATTCTAGATTATATGAGTTTATTTTTTATATGTTTAAATTATAGGTATAAATTATTTTTTAAATAATAAGAGACCTAAGATTTTGAAAAACATACACAAGCATCCTCGTTAATATAACGTTTATATATACACATAAATATAGAAAGTGTATATATATACACATAAATATAGAAAGTGTATATATATACACATAAATATAGAAAGTGTATATATATATATATATATATATATATATATATATCCTATACATTATTTTTGCTGTCAACTTACCTTTTTCTCCACTAATACAAAGCCTACAGCCATGAATAAGGAATCAGTGGATAAGATTTTTTACCGACTTCTGACATAGCATACTCAGTTTACGTTAAAACACATTGTTTAAAAATTAGGTTAAAAGAAAAATTTAACAAAATGTTTGTTCCAATTACTGAAAATAAACTCTCTTTGCTATTTTGTGTATACACTTCGCTGAGATTTAATTTAAACAACCCAACAAAAGACTAAATTTTTTTGTGTGTATGTGGGTGGAGGGAGGGCGGGGGGTGCGAGTTTTAATATGCAAAAGTTTCTCAAGGGTTTACTGGTATATATGTATAACGGTTATCTTTTGATATACAGTATTATATATTCCTTGGATTGGTAAAAACATTCATAAATTAATTTATCCTTGTTAATGAGAAAATAAAGATTATTTTATATTAACAAGCTGAACTATTTTGTCAGTTTATATTAATTATTATTATAAAGATCTGATTGTTCATAGTACTGTACTTACATTTTTCGCTACGCTACAAATTGTGCTTAAATCTATGCTCCACTGTAAAATGCATCGATTGTGTTCAAATTATGCCATCGGTTACAGCGTTAGACAGAAATTAGAAAAAAAAAGTTAAGATAAATATGAGACATTCAACCACCTAATATTTTCTTTAAAAAAACGGTAGTTTTCGGTAGTGTGAACTATGGCGTCTCTGTTTCGTTTATAATGTGTGTCTTAAATTTAACCATATATCAGTAATCTAATTGGAACCCATTCAAATATATATATATATATATATATATATATATATATTAAGAAATAAATATATTATTATTATAATCATCTCTTAAAGACTTGATTATGGTAACCTATACACATACATCTAGAATTTCTAAGGGTGATCAGTTCCGTCCAACACCTTAGCTCAGTCAGTAGCATATCTGCCTACTGAGCTAAGGACCCCGGATTCGATTCACGGCATGGCCATAAAATATATCATTTGTGATGTGATGAATTAGTGGCAGGGAAGCTGGGTGTTGTATCTTTTATATATTGAAGTTAGTTTTTTAGTAAATGTGCTTATATAATCAGTCGGTTCAGAAATAAAGGGCGTTAAAATACCTCAGAATAAAAATGAAAAAGTAACCGGTACCTTTTTATTGTTCCATTGACTGTGTTTCTTTAACTCAGAGTGAACGGAATATTAAACATTTAAAAGAATTAGACATAGAGAAAGAGAAAAATTAAAAAGAAGGCTACTTAAAATACTGGGGCTACGAAATAAGTTCAGACTTAACTGAGGAACCCTGCCGCTCTCACGCGAAACAATTAACATTTATAATTTGTTGTCTGAGCATTTGTGCTCTTACAGTGAGTGACTCTCCAAACAGACCGTCAACGCCCTCCATAACCGTCAGCCTATTAGGAGAATTTCTATTTTTATAAAACTCCTCCTTCAACATTAGCTTACGGACTAAACATGAAAAACTTGTTACAAGTACATTTACATGTTCATAGCACACATGGGAAGCCATGCAGAGCAAGGTAGGTTTTTTAAAAATATAATATAGCGTGTGAATATATTTTATATCCTCACTGCTATACTATTATTACGCAGTACGGTGGTCGTATAGTCTAAGGAAGAGATGGTGAAACTTTTCTGACCAATTTACCACTTAAGGACTAGCTGAATTTTGGACTCATTTAATGAGCCACATATTATTTACGTTTATTAACGAGTATTTAAAAATAAATAGTTGTGACAGTTGTAAATATTTTAATAATGTCTAGATTTAAAAAAAAAGTAAAATTTATTAGATTGTCAAAGTAATGGTTCTACACAATATTAATTCAAATAACTTGATGGTACAGTATGGTAAAGCACTGAGATGAGTTACAGACGTTTAGAAATTCCAGATCATTTAAGAAGATGTTTGATATTTTAAAATATAGGAGTGAGTTAATAACAGGTTCCTGTGATTATCTAAAACAAGGGCCCTTCAACCGCTTTTATGTCCAGGGGCCAAGTTTCTGTCTTGTTGGCTCACGGGTTGCAAAAATGTACCGACAATATTCGAATGAATGAATATTAAAAATAATTGTATTAGTGTATTCCTATACACATATACTCACACTAGATATTTAGATTTCTCGTGATGTATGTTCTCTGAGGGGGCTTTTTTCACTATTTTTGGATTTTTTTTATAGCAGGAGGTAACACGATTCGTCTTGTGTACTAGAGTTGTCATTTGTCGGTTAGAAGTACACTTGTATTAAAAGGTAAAAAAAGCAAAAATACTTTATAAAATAACGTAAAATACTTATTTATTTTATTAGTTTGTTTTATATAATATATATATATGTATGTCATTATTTTTATATTTTTCATGAACCAGTGGGCAGCAAAAAAAAAAAAAATTTGCTACCATAGTCAATAAATAGCCCGAGGTCTGCGGGTTGAATATCCTTGACAAAAAAAGTTTAAATTTTAAGTTTAACTTTTTCCATTTAACTATGCTCTACGCAAAAATGTGTACATTTGAAATAAAAGCAAGAGCTAATGAACATTGATCTAGTCATGTCATGTTTTTATAGGCTCACAACAGAAAATATTAAGATAATTTGGGATTGTTTTAAAGGTTTTTAAGTAAGCTATCACTTTTTTTTAAACACTTGATATTTAAATTCTTTTAACTGGTCAGAACTTTCACCTACATTTTGGTGAGAGCAGTATTTACAAAAATATCAAAAGACTTGTTAAAAAGTGCGGGAATTTTAAATGTTGGAACTCTATTCAATGCTCTCTCGTGTAGCACACTTAGGTAAAAGAATTGAAAGTAAAAAAAAATACCCTCAGTAAAACCGACTGTGGATTCAATCCTAATATCCTTGTTACAGGCAAACCAGACCATGTGAAAGGGACATTTAATCAACGTGGACATTGGTAAAGGATACTCAGATGTTGACATTATATAACTTGTTCAATTTTTTTCTATTTTATAAGTACGGTTATAGCCTCATCTAAATATATTTATATTGAAAAATTATTCCTAGACGTGGGAATCGAATCCGGAACCTTTGGACTAATACGCCAATGCTGTGAGAAGAGTATTGGAGTGCTAAGACAAAGTTTCTGGGTTCAATTCTCGTTTCAATGTGTCATTTTTAAATTTAAAGAATATGATTATAAATTTAGCCATATATTTTAAATATGTAGGCAAACCCAACCATAAAAAAAAACCAAGAACAAAAAGACGTACAGATAAAGATGCTCGACTTACATAGGATTCAAGTCTTAACAACACACAACACAGAGTGCACAAATGATTCATTAAGATACGCCCACTAATCGAGACAGGTTGGAAAGTGCATCACGTGGTTATGTTTTAACTGTCATGAACCTACTTTCAAATTCCATTTGTCACAGAGTTTTAACTTGTCGTCTAATGGTCTTGTTGTGTACTTAACCGTAAGAAGAAGAAAAAAAAATATAGGTCTAATAGAATCCAACAGAGCACTTCTCAATGTCTTGTTTTACTCATTTAAATACAAGAAAATGTTGGTATTTTTGTTGTTATCATCACGAAAGGTTGTAGAAATTAAAGTGAGTGGATTACCCTCTCTCCCCATGCCTCCTCTTCAGCGAGTTGAACCTAACCGGAAGTTGGCCCAACAGGTGGGTCAATTACGTCATCAGCGTAGTGATTTTATCTGTGTAGCTCCGATAAAGAGTGAATTAAAAATAAAATAGGCGTAACGAGGTTTAATTCAACCGACCGGATACCGTGTGTGGGCGTTAACGTTTCGTTAAGTTCACTAAATAACCGTTTCATATAATGATAATTATTAAGTTGAGGGTGTCAAAACATGATAACAGTCTTTGTTTAACCTCTGTCATGAGTTCAACATGTGTGTCTTAAGGTGGGATGAAAGGCAACGTGGATTACAGTTATTATAGCATAAAACATTTTGGACAAAATAAATAACCTATTTATTCAATAAATATATATATACGCATAATATTTTAAACAATTCTGGAATATTTGTAATGGGCAAGGTCTGGATTTTAATAATATAAATCTGTTCAAAACGTGACCAATATAATTACATAGAAAATGCTAAAAATGACTACAAACTTACAACAAAAACTACCCAAAAATCTAAACTAAAATTCGTAAAGAGTGCATAATATGAATTGGCTAATAAGCCCTTTACAAATTGAAAATAAAATAGATCTCTATGCAATGAAAATATTTAGAAAATAAAGTCTTGCATTTTGCTAAACGTGAACATTACCAGACCGGTTCACTTAAGATGTTTTTAACAAATATGATTTTTTTCCCATCCTCTCTCCACGAAAATGTGTGTGTACTTCCTCGCCTTGTTTTGTTAAGAGTATTTTTCTTACCCTTTCCGAAACGAATGACTATATCAACCATTTAAATATTAACTGACTTAATTAAAGACAAAAAAGTATCTAACATCCAGTCTTCCAGGCCATAATTTTCGTCACTCTAAAAGGAAATTACCTACTTTCATCAATGATAACATTTTTTGGCTGCGCTAGGGAATCCAATCCGGGACTCTTAGCTTAGTGTATAGGTGTGCTTACGATTAAGCTAACTGCTCATTTTTTTGTAGCTAAATTTTCCAGCCTTACCTTACATATTAATCTGCAAGTTCCCTTTGTTATAAACTTAAGAAAACTAAGTTCCCAGCTCTTATCCATCACATTGTCAAAATCCTGAGCAATGTTAAAATGTTTGTTTTGATTTACATACATTTCTTGGACGTACGTGATAAAAAGAGCCGGCTTAGTGAATATGAAATAATTAATTAGAAATATTAAAGGAGAATGCTGACTACTCATAACAATATTACTCTAGTTGGAGAGAAAAGGGGCCAGAGTAGGCTATCAAAGCCTTCATTTGGTTAATATCGTGGTTGACCCAATGCCATCAAGATCTTTAGGTAGAGACGCTGCCCACCGCCGGAGCATAGCCGACTACGTCTTCGGGTCATCAGTAGCACTTGTGCTTAGAGGGCAACCGTCGAACCCAGGATCCTGAGGTCAAAATCTGCAAGGGGTCAGTAGACGTGTCAGTCATTCCACGAGTCTAAGTTTCCACAAGTTAAGCACGAGCTTTCAATTTAATATATTTAATTCATATTTCATTTAACATCACATTTTATATTATCTCTTAGTACTAATATTAAACAAAAATTCGTAGACATATTATTTCAAACCCACACAGCTACCTGTGACCAGAACCCTCCAGCAAGCTATCCTGACAGATCCAGCTCACTGGAAGGGTGGGTCACGACAATTTATAGGTTTTATGTTTTATTTAATTGAAAAACTGCAATTTATGCCTGTAATTAATTCCGGGACATTTTATTAAATGTACACTTGCTCCAATCATTTAATTAGAGTATGATTGTGATAGTAAAATGCCCTTTTAAAATATACAAAACATATTTGTTTGCGTTCAACGTTGATGACACTTTACTATTAGTATTATTTTATAGGTATAGATTTATTTGAATTCCTTTAATTAGCGTCAAAAAAAACCTTCACGTGTTTTTGGGTTCGTGAAAAAACATTAATTTATATTTAGAAAGATACTGATTATAATTTTAGTAAAACTTACTGTGCATGAAGTGTGCGGCGTTAAAAGGAATCCGCGAAGTGGCATTCCAATACCAAAAGGTTATTTACTCCTGGTCTGGGGTTTGTTGGTTGAGTTTGTCCTAAGACTACGTTGGAGCAGCGCCACCAATGTATTCTAAAACAAATTCCAGTAATTCAAGATTAAAAAAATAAAATCTCATATCTGATATTTTTTTCGAATCTTCAAATTACGAATACCATAAAGAATCAGGTGGATTCAAGCACTATACGATCCAAAAGTTCAGAAATTCGAGGGTCTCGTCCCTACTACCCCAACCCTTGGGCCATCGTGTCAGGATGGCTTATTGGAATGGGTAGGTAACGGTAAATAATCGTGGGGTTAGTTTTGATCTTTTTTATTGAAATATATTAATTACTCTACGAGTCAATAAATGTGATGTAGGTTTTAGAACTAGTTGAATAAGTTAAGAAAAAAACCTCGTTTTATCAATGTCTCTACTCAGCAGCTCTGAACCCTGACCTATCTTCGGTATTATAGCTATAACTGGTGTCGAACACACGGCCACCCGGCGTTGAGTGGTTGTCTAGCTCAGACTTCCCAGATGGGTTGGGGCGTCCTCCTCCGTATTGAACAAGGACTCAAGTTGTAGAATATTCTCCTCATAAATTACTGTTAACTCGGTAGATGAGTATGTAAAGCACTTCAATGTAGACCCTTAGCAACTGGCATCCTTCCCCAGCCCCCTTTTCCTGAAAAGGACTCCAAAAATGGAGGATTGATTTCTCTAATTTACTAGTTTTGCTAATACTCTGTGTTATGCTAATTGGCAAAACAATCTCTGTTTTTTAAAACTTGACCTGATACGCGTAGGTAACTGCTGATTTAGAACAATTGAAATAATGAGTTCTTGATCTTACATCATCCTTGAATGCTATAGATTTACCTTAGGCTGCAAGATACGTCAATATATAGACTTATCTATTTATAAGTAATTTGGTTGCCAGCTATAATTATGCTATTCATACACCCGGAAGCAATTTCCCAGTGACAGTCACGTGATAAAGTGAACTAGAAGTGACCGTTTTAAGCTTCACCCTGTTTCATATTGCCCCTTCACCCTCCTCACTCTATGTGAGTAATGGCATACTATATAGAGTGCTGGGGTTGCTAAGAGGCCAAAGCTAAAGGGGGGTGGCTCTGCTTTACAGGACTAGTAGGGAGTAGAGGATGTGTAAAGAGTTTTTTTTTATTAATACTCGCACACATATGATTCTAATCCTCTCCCCGTCCAATCCTTTCCCTCTTCACCCGGAGCGGGCGGCCGCTCTGTTTACAATCCGAGGAAACACATTAACACTACACTGTCCCAAAAGGGGGCAGATTTGACAAAATGAAGTATGGAACTTTCAATCCCTTGCTTGGGGTAAAAGCCCAATAAGTCATAACTCATAGTTTTACTTTTAAAAGTTAGGATCCCACCTCATCCAATGGAATACACCTAGCTTAAATAACTTAAATTTATTATTATTATTATTTGAGGTATTTAACATTTATTTTCTAAGCTGAATGATTATATCCGCACATGCCATATATACTAACTTAAATTTAGAACAGACACAACATCCAATCATTGTCATCATCATCATCATCATCATTCACCCCCTTCAACATCCCCTCCCTCCCACCCGTCATTTCATTATTGTGAAAGTGAAACCCCACATTTCACCACCGATAAATTTTTCACATTTGCCGAGAATCAAACCAATTCCTTTTTTCTAGTAACACATGTTACTACCCGTCTGGGATATACGATTATGTACTAATTACGCTAATGGTTTCAGAGATAAAGAACGTTATATTTGGAGGAAGTGTATCTTGATTTGCATAGAGAAAGAGTGGAAAATATTTTTTTTAAACCACCCTCAGTACACCCGATTAAGATTCGAACCTCTATCTCCCTGTCATCAGCAGTCTAGGCTACTGCGAGGGTGACGCGTTAGACCATCCGACCACCGAAGCAGGTCCTTGTGACTCTTAACTCAATAGGCAGACAATCTACCAACTGAGATAAGAGTTAGGACAACCTAGGGAAGAAAAAAAACCCCAGCAAGAACCAAGAGTCGAATCGCGGTGCTGTTTTACTTATTCTACTTACTCAATGCATTATTAACTTTAAAGTTCATTGACACGCCTACAAAAGTACGCCACCTATTCCTATCTTGAGCTAATTCTATCCAGTCCACCTCATAACACCCTATCCCCATCTTGCGCTAATTCTATACAGTCAACCTCATTACACCCTATCTATATCTTGAGCTAATTCTATCCAGTCCACCTCATTACAACCTCTCTCTTTCAGACCATTCTAATGATTCACCGGTTCATGCTACATGTCCGTAATCTGAAAGACTTGACTATCCTAACAATGTCTTGTGATGAGTACAAGGTATGTAACTCATATTTATGTATCCCCCTTCATTCTCAGTAGCCTTATCTCTTTATTCAACTTTTAATAAAATCAAAATCAGTGAAATTGAGACAATTAAAACGGTTCAAATTTTTTTAAATAAAGCAAAATTTAAAAAAAATTATTGAATGGAAAAATTATTTAACTGATCCTCATTTCGCAGTTGTCAAGGGAAGACTATAAATCCACACTTGGATACGGATAGTAAGAAACGTAGGGATATAAAAAAATACACGTTTACGGTTGTGAATATTAGAAATTAGAGGCTACCAGTATTATTCTGAATTGACAACAAAGGGCCAGATTTGTTGAGAAACAGCTCTAGTGAACCTTGGTGGTGAGGGGTCGAACCACAGACTGCCAAATCAGAGACCAACACCCACTACTATTTACTTAACCATTCCCTTCTGTTTTACAACTTTTGTTATTCTTATGTTATTTGCAAGCACTGTATGCAAGTGGGGTTGTTAGTACAATCCAATTTTCATTAAAATAGTCTTTTAGAAAAAACTGTTTTTTTGTGGTCAGTATTAATAACATTTTACCATATTATTAGTGTTATTTTATTGGTACTAATATTATCTATTAAAAGTGACAGCTGTGAATCCCATGACTTGACGTATGACTACGTGAAAAAAAATCTTGTAACGTTTCTACCTGTCGGATAAGAAAGACCCTTTTTAATAAAAATTGGACTACAACTGGGCTTCGCAAAAGATAAAGAATCTCAAAACCCAACATGTGAGACTATAAAGAAAATATAGACATCGCCAGGATTTGAACCAAGAGAATTAGCTCAAAAGTGATTCATGATACTTAAGTGATGAATTTCAAAGCCGAGACATTATTATTATTACTACCATTATTATTACATTTTAAATTTAATATCTCAATTTCGTACATAAATTGAATTAATTCCACTATCTTGTAAGGATTATAATATTTTATAGTTTTGCTCATATATTGTGAACTAAAAATAGCCCACAACGATTGAACATTAACACGGGTGTATTTATGGTTTGGTTTGCTAGGGTCGGTGGGTCTGGGATTGAATCCTGGCAGGATTCTCTGAAGATTTTTTTGACACAGGATCTACAACTGTTGTTTTTCCTTTATCTTCACAACAATGTCTGCTTTTATGTTAACTCGTTTATAAATTTAAGTTGCACGTAATCATTAAAAAAACTTTCAAAAATGCTGATAAACCAAAACGTAATTTTTAATTACTAATTTACCTTGAAGTAAAATATAATCTAGCAGGTCAATAGTGGTTTTTCGAGTTGAAGGCAATACGAATATATTATTTTTAATATTTCTGAAGCTAAATCAAAGTTTAAATATTTTTCTAAAAAAAATGCAAGTTAATAAACATATATTTTGAATAATTTTATAGCTTTGTACTGCAATTATAATTTTTTAAATGTTCCATTAAAAAGCTGATAAATCCAGTTCTTATCCCAAAACTCGATTCAATTTCTTCAAATTCTTAGCTTGTCATTTTTTTTTCACAGGCATTTCACAGGCAATTGCATCTTTTATTCGAATTTGACGAATATTGAAAGAAAATATTCTCGAAGCTTAACACATCCATAATAATTTGTATTTTTAAATTTTAAAATATAAATGATTAACAAAATTATAACCTAAAGTTATTAAATACCTCAAATCACAATTTCGAATAAATGGTTGTGAAAGGTTCTGAATCGACCAAATCAAGCCATACCCAGCTTGCCAGTGGAGATATGCATTTTCTTGCACGTGCTCGGAGAATTTTAGACTTGTGAAAAGTGGTAGAAGGGATGAGAGTACGAAGGGTGGGCTGTGGGGGAGAGAGAAATTAAATGGTACAGGGACTTTATAAGAGGGAGGAATGAAATGAATTGACTAAAGTATAAAGCGCATAATATCAGTCCGATTATCTCGCCAACTAATCAAAGCAAGACTTAGAACCCCCTTACCCCCTCTTCTATCAGCTCCCTCTTCTCCATATTTACCCTACCCTCCTTTTTTTTTATTCACCCTTACCCTTCCATACACTGTGTGCAAAATATGCCATGTAATTTCACACTTCATACGTTAATTAATTTTACACTGCGAAGTGAGTTCTTGCAAATTATATCTCATGAATATTTTAGTTTTGAATAAATGGTTAACTCGGATCTATTAAGGATGCCTAAGAGATCTAAGTAAAGTAATAGGCCTACAACTGATGGATTGGTTCATGAAAAGTGTGAAGTCTCACCAGTAAAAAATATTGACAGCTAGGAATACTCATTTTACACACGGGCGTAGTTAACGATAGGGTGAGACTCCCTAATAATTTAATACCATAAAAAAAATGTAAATTGTTTTATCATCAAATTGAAAAGTCACGTCTGGAGCGATGCTTACATTATTAATGTGGAATTATGGAATATACTCGTATACTGTTATCATATTATTAATTTTGTTCATTTAGTAAGTAGTAATTAATTTTTTCTAATTTAGAATGAAAATAGGCTCGTTTTATTCCCCATACGAACTAAAATCCGGTGACATCTATGGGTTCCCAGATACAATACGTTTACTGTTAATGTGGGATGCAAGGGGGGCGGCAAAAATAGTTAGTGTTTTTGCAGTTTTTATGGCAAAAAAATCTTGAAAAATAAATAAAGTATTGCTCCAGTACAAATATATAGTTTAATTTTATACACATGTTGATATCAACCGTTGTTGACTATATATGAGTATAACGGCATTCTCGAACAAACTTTTTAAATTAAGAAAAAAAAATTATCATTAAATTCTAGAACAGATTTGATGTATATTCAAGAAATTTTGAGGTCATTATGTGAATAAAATTAAATGCTATGTTTGTACAGGAGACATATTTTATTTATTTTGGCCAAAAAAAGTTTTGCCATAAAAACAGTAAAAACACCTTTTCTCACGTCCCCTTCCATCCCACCTTAAGGTCCATAGTCTTACCTTCACGGGTTAAGCTATGGACCTATCAAATAAGCGGCCCCATATAGTCATTCGAAACAAACCAGATAAACTTGTTACCTTTGGGGGTAAACGAAGTGTTTGTTAAACATTTACCTTTATAACTGAAACAAATTGTAGTTTTTACACCATTAAAATATGGTAATGTGTGAACAAATAAAAGGGGCAGATTACAAAAACAATATATTTTGGACTTGCTGGTATTTATTTCTATCAATGGAGTTGTACAATCAAGCTTACAGGTACAACCAAAACCTTTCTACCAGACAATTAAAAAAAAACATCAGCTCAAGATCAAAATGATAGAACCACTGGTAAAATGCTTAAGAAGCTATTTCACCTGGCAATAAGTAATAACATTAGAAACCAAGCAGACACCTACGCACATTCTTACAACTACACTTCTTGAACTTGGTTCACCTGCCCTTTTTTGAAATGGATACATCCCTCAAAAGCCCGTGAAATTAAAAAATGAGTACGTTTTGTGAGAGAAATATTCATTACATGCATATAAACAAGCAGGAAGTTCGTTTAGAAACCTCCTACCTTGATGCTTCGTAACACCTTTTGGACCACCACGGTTACCACCCGCAGGGTTGGTAGCACTGCCAGCCTGTTTGGAGAAACCAGAGCTAGATTACTACTCACCACCGATGGTCGCGTGGCTCAAGACGTAGGGCTCGCATCAGTTTAAATTGATTGTGAATGAAGATCAAGGTTTCGAATTTTGTGTCAGTTACAATTGGGGGCAGGGGGTATTATTTCCTTCATATTATTTATCATTGTGGATTTTCCCATCCCCTCCTTAGGTTAATGCGAGTGCACTTGTTCTAAAATTCTCTCCTCATCCTTACTTTGTATATTAAGCCATCAAATGACGTGTTATGTTGAACCATATTGACAAAAAAAACACTATAGTTTAAAGTTAAGCTACCATTGGTCCCAGATTTTAGGGGGTAATTTCCAAAATCATACACAAGTCCCGGACTAGTTTTGATCAGACTTTGTTCCTGAATTGTCAAATAGATCAATGCAAGTTGAAAGGGATTTAAAATTAAAAGCAAATATTTTAATTAAGCCTATTAAAAATTATTATTATCATCAAAACCGAGTCTTAATACCAGGTCAGTTTATATACATACATATCTGATAATTATTATAATGGGGTAGGGATGAATAAGGTTGAATTTAGAGGAACTGAGCCCAAATTTGCGTTGGGAAAGAGTGTAAATCTTTTTTTTAACCACCCTCAGTACACTCGACATGGATTCGAACCCCGATCTAACTGTCATCGGCAGTCTAACACGAGGGTGACACCTTAGACCATGTGGCAACAAAAGCTGATTTTTCTCAAGTAAAATGTTTATATACTATCCTAGTCATCCTTACTCGTTTAAGTTTATTGATTATTAAACATTTAGATGAACTGTTCTCGCTTATGAATCAAACCTGAACCTAAATCACTTTAGTAGCGGAAATATCTAGATCTCATTAATAAAATGTATTAATTACTCCCTTTATTAGTTTTTAATTGAATCAGGCCTTCTATCAACTTTGGTGGTTGCGTGGTCTAACGCGCTATTCTCGCAGTAGAATAGACTGCCGATGGCGGTAAGATTGAGGTTCAAATCTCGGTCAGGTTTACTTAGAATGGTTTTTAAAAACGGGTTCTCCACGCAAATGTGGGTACACTTCCTATGAATATAACCTCCCTAATCTCTAAAACCATTAGCTTAATTAGTACATGGGAGTATAAACCGAACGGGTAGTAAGACGTGCTGCAAAAAAAAAAAAGATAAGGCCAACTAGCTAGAGATAGGACAATACCAGTTTTTAGATTCCGATTCTTTATTTCTATTCTTAAAATTTTACCTCAATTCCTCGATACTCAATTCTTACTGGAATAGGCCTGAAATGAAGGGGTAACGACATATTGGTTTATGTTAAGAGAAACCAATATGGCTGCCGTGATAGGTAAACCTTTTTTTACCAATTTGATTTTATTTTGGAAATTTCTGTAATCGTCTATTAAATATTAATTATAATTTTAAAACATTTTTGCCTTTACAAACTACAGTCGTGATTTTAATTTTAGCTTTAAAATTTTGAAATAAATGTTATCTATATTATTATTACTATTTTATTTATGACAGTAAATTTGCAAAGTAATGGTAACATATTTCTTAACACAGGGTTTATATCTGTTAATATGGGGGAGGGGAGACCCGCCTCGGTGGCGTAGTTGGCTAACGCGCTAGTCGTGTTGAGCTCAACTGCTAAGGACGGGGAGATCGAGGCTCGAATCTCGGTCGGGTGAACTGGGGCTGGTTTTTCCTAAACGGTTTTCCATTCTCCCTCCACGTAAATGCGGGTTCACTTCATCTAATTCAACCTTCCTAATTCCTAATCCATTAGCGTATTTAGTACTCAAAGCGTACAACCCGAACTGGTAGTAAGGCACGGTGCTAAATAATAATAAAATCAAAAATTTATAATGGAGGTTTATTTGTGTTTTTTCTTGGATACAGTCTTCTACCACAGTAAATATGTTTACATATTCAAGCAAAACTTTAATTTTTAGGTTTTCAAATTTAATTAATGCTTTTATAAGTTTTACTATACAAATATATAGAATAATTAACGAAAAAATGCGTTACAACCAGCCTTTAATAACCTATATTCATTAATCTCTTAATAAAGCATTCACGATCATTTGAATGTATCTTTAGGAATCGAGGCATCAAGATTCAAGGTGTTTTTTCGATTCTAGATCCTCTCGATACCTTTAAGAATCGATAGGTATTGAGGAATCGAACCTCTCAACTTTACAGTATTAACATATGGCTCGAACACAGTCCCTTTGAGCAGTAAAATGACAATGCTAAGTTTTTCACGGAATTCAAAGACCTTTTTCAGTATAAATCTACTATTATCTTGGTTGGCTATAGAGCCTCGTTTTTAAATATAAATAATTAATAAGAAAGAAAACAAAAGGTCTACCTTTCACAATGGTTTAGGTGATATTTCAAAATTAAAATTGGTTTATCTGACGATGTTCTTTTTATTTAAATTTTCCCTTTCAACCCTTCGCGGTGAATTAGAACTTCAACAGGTGACCAATATCAGGGGGATAGGTTTGGGGAGAATTATTGTTCGAAATTTGTACCATGGTAGGGGTTAGATTTGTGAGGTAGCACCTGTCATAATATACATGGAGTTTTTGTCAGGCTCACAGTCCAATTTTCATCTGAGGTCCGATAAAAAATGTTTTTGTAGGTAAAATTGATACAAGTTCAACTATTTTAATCATTTTATTGATATTGGTACTATCAATCAAATGTGCTGATCACTTAGCATTAAGTATTACTACTTTAAAGTAGCTCTAGTAGCTTTTATAGCTGTCAATATAAAGCTATTCCTATGAAAATTGGACTGCTCCGTAATTAACCTCGCAATGAATAATATTTGAATTTATAAAAAAATAGAATCCTCTACTGCCCCTAGCTGTCCCCATTCTTTTGAAGCTAAGCGCCAAGTATCCTGTCCAAGTTTGATCACAGGACCCCCCCACTTCCCCTCAAAAATCTCACCCCCTTTAACCCTCAAATCACATCAAACATTTAATACACGCCCTACTGTTTCACGCTGCATTACATAGAGAATTTCAATTTCCGTCCCTCCCCTCCCTCAAACCTTTAATTTAACCCCTTTCTACCCCTTCTTCCCCTCTCCTTTTCCTCTGTGGTACTCTCCTGAGAGAGGGTCATCACTTCACCATCAAGTCACGGGGGTACGTGTTCTGACTCAACTCTAGTGTGTCAACTCAATTTTAATAAATTTTAATCGGATTAAATCGCACTATTCCTCGTCATGTAAATACATCTCTCGGGGGTATGAAGGGTCATGAGTGAGGGGAGGAAATAATCCACTAGTTTCTAGGCTTACAGGGTGTCACAGTTCCCGTGAAACTCTTTTTTTTTTTCAGAAGGGGGTGTAGGGTAAAAGAGGGGGGAGGGCATGTGACCGAATACGTGCCGTGGTCCAAAACCATCGGATAAACAAACTAAATGTCCTACATTGATTTGTTTGTGTAAAATGACACATCGTTTATTAGGTAAGCCCCCCTACCCCCAACCCCACGCCCTAATGGTATCCAAGTTGTTATGGGGACAAACAATAGAGCAAGGATATCCTGGTTTGATTTCTAAATGGTACCGTAAATAAACGACTATTCGTGAAATGGGTTGATAACTGATATTAATAATGCCAGATTCCTAAAACTACCATTGGCTATGTCACGTTCTTTGTGGGTCATCAAATTTGTATGGTTCAGGAGATGCTGTATATAACATTATGATTAGAATTGTTCTTTAAATAACTGGAATAAAACTACTAACAAATCATTTGCACCTGCTTTTTAAAACAGAAATTATTTCCCGGCATAACTGTAATACTTTTTTGGCTCAGGTTGCAAAGAGGTGATATTAAAATGAATAAATACCAAGGTCTCTGAAAGATAATTTTTCTAGGGGGTCCACCAGAACATTTTACTACAATTGGGGGGGGGAGCTTCAATCAAACTCCAAGGTGGGCTGCCCCCCTCCCTAAGCCAACCCCTTTATATGCCCTTGATGAATAGATTAAAGGAATTTAATAAGTTAATTGTTTACCAAATAATAGTTTTACATTCTAGTATTATAGTTTATGACGGCACCAACTGACTGTGAACACATGAAGAAACGGAAAACTACAATCCTGATGAACTTGTTCCGATTGCCACTAATTACTTATTTTGATACAAAAAAAAGCCACAGATTTCAATAAAGAAAGGTCCCGGAACCTTGTTGAAGTCAATAACTTGTCTGCCTACTGATTTAAGTGTCTCAAGTTCGATTCCCGTTTTATCATAGTTGAAACGGTGGTTTCCTCTTTCGATGGGATAAATTAACGGCCCGGGGGCTGGATGTTGTGTTTGTTTGATATTTAAGTTAGTTAATTAATAAGTCGTGTGCTGATATAATCAGTCTGTTCAGAAACTGCACGTTAAATACCTCGAAAAGCAAAACAAAATATATTTTTAAATTAATTTATTTATTTCATACAAACTAAGTGCCAGTAAATAATGTAACTAATTAATGTGTTTATGAGATAAAGGAAAAAATACACGTAAAATTGTGGAATCTATCCAAACAAATATTTTTTTCACCTGATCAAGTGTAAGAAACAGAAATTGATCGCAAGCCTAGTACCTAACGTTACATCCATTACTGTTCACAGCCTGTGGCCTGGGTCAGTTTATTATTCAAACCATATATTTTCCAATATCGGCTGGATAGGCCTGTCGTAGCTTCATATGCCTTATAATCTAACATAAGACTAGAACAGACACAACATCCAGTCCCCAGCAGTTAATTCATCCCTGTGAAAGAGTACACCCACGTTTCATCAATGATACATTTTTCGGTCATGCCAGGAATCGATCCCGTGACCCTTAAGTGAGTGGACAGACACGCTACCGACGGGGATAAGATGTTGGGTCATGTGTATAACGTGCACTTTCCAAACAAACAGACTAAGGGCCAGCTTCATAGTCAGACTTAGCACAACCCGAGTGGGGTTCTATACCAATAATTACAAGACGACCCCTATTTAGACGCGAGTGGAATAGGCCAGTTTCGCTTTGAGCCATGCTAAGTTTGACAATGAAACACTCCTTACATCACCACAGTGTCCTGACAAATTACGTACCGCAGCAATTGCGTCGAAAGGATCGAGCAGGGGGGGTGACCCAGACAAGGGTCAACTTTGGAGTGATAATTGCGTACACCCTGGATCGAAAGGGAGTTAGATCCGTTTCGGCTAGTTTAGGTTAGTTTAGCTTAAGCTAGTGTATGTTAGCTTAGGTTAGTTTAGGCTAGCTAAGGTTAGCTTAGCAAAGGTTAGCTTATTTTAGCTTATGTTAGTTTAAGCTAGTCAGGTTAGGTTAAGTTGGGTTATTTCTGGTTAGATTAGGTAAGCTTAGTTTTTTTTTCAAAAGTGGGTTTTTATTGGCTCTGGGGGCAAATAAGACCCCTATACCGATGGTATAGTGGGAAAAAGTCAAACTATCCTGCATAGCTTTACATTATTTACTTGCTTTGCTTGTTGGGGGCTCCGCCCCGAAACTTCCGGTGAGTTTTCTTTGCAAGTGGGTGTAAACTAATGTAATTCCATAGCCGTTTTGATAGGTCTTACCATTTAACCACAAGAGACCTCCAAAGAAAGGTCCGCAACCGACTGTAAAGTTGCTCCGATATTTTGAATATTTTTCCGGGGTTAAAAATTGTTTTTTTAAAATCTTTTTAGAATTGTCCCTTCGGTTATAGTCTAGAAGCTATAAGTTTGCCAAATTTCAAGTTTCTAGCTCATCTGGAAGTGGGTAAACATTTATGTCAGTGAGTGAGTCAGCCGTGTGGCTTTATAGTAGTATAATATATATAATTTCAATAATTGAAATTGGCCTACGGTCAACTCGGGTAGGAAAAAACAACTGTATGCAATAGTAACCATTTATTAGGGGCACGCAATTATCATGGTAAGCAATTGTCATATATTCATCAACATACTTACAAACTCACTAAACCTAGGACAGCACATCTTTTACTAAACCCCAAGTACTAGATCCTGGAGAGTTACTAATGTATAGCAGGATAGAGCCGTACAACCTACTAATAGTTAATATCTTCGTCAGCATCACTTAGAATCAAACCAAGGTCCCTTAGACATGTGGCCGACCACTCTATCCACTTAGGGGCGCAAGGGGGACTACACACTTAGTGAAACTAGCTCCGGCTGCAAGAGACACGAGTTCAATGCTCTTAGCCGGTTGTAGTGAGGATGTTTATGTACAATTCAGACTCTTCAAGTGGTCAAACTAAGTTAAATAATATTGAATGCTAATCTAGCAGGGAATAGACCAACAGAGTGGTTTTAAGTTGCATTTCAGTGAATTTATTGTCACAGGTTTTTCTTTACCACGTCTTACTACCCAAGGCTGTAGTCAGGGCGGGTTTTAGGGAGTTTAACCCCCCCAAAATTGTAAAAACAAAAGATATATGGCTTTATTTATGGTTCAAAAAATATCAAAATTGAGGTACAGGTACAAATTAGAGGGCTGTGTTACCATAAAAACCACTTCAAAAAGCTTCTAGAGGTGTTCGATATTTATAATTTTTCCCAACCTTTCGCAGTTAGGGTGTTATTTTAACATAAAAAGAACTTCAGATAGCATCTAGAACTCATTAAAAAAAATCCACCCACTGGCAATTGGGGAATGTGCCCACCAAA
>CABFVX010000761.1:128759-146998 GCA_902151425.1 Timema shepardi | reverse complement strand
CCCCCCCTGAAATTATTGGCTGGCTACAGCCTTGTTAATACCCGTTCGAGTTATATGCCTATGTAGCTACTAATTACACTAATGAGTTAGGGATTATGTTGGCTTAATCTAGAAGAAATACACCCGCATTTGCGTAAAGGGCGAATGGAAAACCATTTAGTAAAAACCTCACCCAGCCTAGATTGAGCTCCAATCCCCCCGTCTTCGGCAATCTAATCCAACACGAGAGTAGTGCATTAGACCACACGGCCACTGAAGTGGGTTTACTGTCACAATACTTATCTGGATTAATATTTATTTAACCTGATAAGATGACAGCATGATCTAAGCAGCCTCTCTCTCAATAGGCTAGTCCGTCGATGATGGGGATATCGGGGTTCGATTCCCATCGAATGTACTGAGGGTGGTGGTTCTTCCTATATGTTTTTCCACTCTCCCTCCACGCATCTGTGGGTACACTTCCTATAAAGTCATCCTTTCTCATCCATAATAAATTAACGTAATTGGTACATATATACGTGTAGCCTAAACGTATAATAAGATTTGGTGTTAGTTATATAATATAATATCTTCTCTTTTCCTCGGATTAATGAGCTAATAACGTTAGGTTGATCGAATCCCTACAGGCCTATTTAAACAAAAACATTATTGATACTATCTTATCTAAAAACATGTCTCATTAAGTGATATTACTGCACGGTGTGGGACAGGTTCTGGTAGAGGGAGGAGGGATGAATCTCTACTAATATTATAAAGAGGAAATATTTGATTTTTTTGTTTTTTTGTTTGAAATGGATAAACTCAAAAACTACTCGACCGAATTTAAAAATTATTTCACCTATATAAAGCTACATTATCAGCGAGTAACATAGGCTATATTTTATTTTGAAAATAATGTGGGGGGCGGGGCGAAGGGTCTAGTTCCCAATTAATTCACAAAATAGAGTGACTGGGTGGCATTGAAACGGGGGGGAGCGGAGGGAAGTTAATTAATAAAAACTCATAGAATCCATTTGGTACTGATTTTGTACGCATGTACTATGTCTTACTACCCGATTGGAATATCTCCATATTTATGTTAATGGTAAGAGTAGGTGTGAGTAAAATAGAATCTTTGAAGAAATATACCATATAAAAGATGAGAGTCAGAAAAAAAATTCATGGATTTAGCCCACAATCGAGCTAAACTGACCGAGTGGTCACCGTCTGTTGGTGAAGATATTGCCCAATTCTGATGATATAGAGTATCATGTGGTCAGCATAACGAACACTACGGTCGTTAATCTCAGTTTTATATACCAAAGCAGCTAATTTTTTTTATTCACGTAACTCATTTGTCCTCAAAAGGCGGAGTTGAGCCCGTTCCAGACTCACTGAATCATAGATAATCTGGAAGCGCCGGATATCGAACCAGGGACCTCTGAATATGTAGTCAGACACTCAATTTATAAATAAGAACTTCAGTACTCCCAACCGGGATTCGAGCCTCAACTTCCCCTTCACCTGGAAACCAACCAGACGTTTCAAAAGATATGACTAGCACGAGAGTTAAAAAAAGGTACTCAAAACAAAAGCTAAAAGAAATCAGTTTGGCGCTGAAATGCGTAGGCCAAGTCCCTAAGGTAAAATGTATGCATCATTCGCAATGTTTGAGTGACACTTCGATGACGTGTTATATAGTTTCATCCCTCTCCCCTCACTGTCAATACCACCCAACCCCCTCACCACCTAGAGAGGTGTGATCCACCCTGAGGCCAGCACCCTCGCTTCAGACACCCCTGAAGAAGTGAAGCCTCGTCACCCCCGCGTCGGTGGCTGAAGGGCGCTTCTTGGGAGCGTAGGGGATGTTTGCCAACTGACAACCCTCCCCTACTATTTCACCCTCCTACCCCCTTATCCAACCCCCCATAATATGATACTATAACAGTTATTACTGCGGGCAAATATGCTGCCCCGTCTCGAGTGGCGTGTTGTCAATCAAAAGGGGGCACAAGCTCTTGAAATAAAGTCTTCAGCGGATCCTAAAGACACGACTCCTCCTCTCTTTAAGGGTTTTATTTCGATGTTTGTTAAGGTTTAAAGAGCCCTTCACTTTGAATATAGGGTTTTCTAAAAAAAAAAAAGCTGTGTCAATCGCAATCGCCTTCTTGTTGACATACAACAATACGATTGGAAAGTTAATAAGTAGGATTTTGTTGCTGTGAAGCAAGCGTGTCTCACTGCCCGTTTGGATTATACAAATATTTACACAAATGGAGTATGGACGAGTATGTTATAATTTAGCTGTAATGTAAATTGTAAATTTTTTGTTGGGACTTTGGGAAACGGATGGGTGGGGTGTGAGGGGGGAAAGAAAGGAAGGCCTTAAAAGAAAAGAAAAAAACTTTTAGGTGTGATAGAAAATTTTAATTTGGCAGTTAGGTGAAAGGACAACTCAAGATAATCTAATTTGTCTTAAAATTCGAAATTTCTAAGTAGGAGCTGTTTTAACCGAAAGGAGGGAAGAGTGGTTAACAATCTCCAAAACTAATAGAAACAACTACTTTCCCATGTGGTGTAAGGTTTAAAATTGGCAAGAAGGTACAAACAACAATCCAAACAACAAAAAGTCTTAACATTTTAAATGGATAAAATAGTGGTGAGGGAGAAAGAGGGCTAGGTAAAAAAAATCTCTTAGGTAAGGCAGATTAAATTTGACAGAAATGTATTACTCCGATATCATAATAAATTTTAAATATTTAATATTTAGAAAGGGGGCTGCTGAAATGGGATTTAAAAAATTTCAAAAACATAAATAATAAATCATTTTTCAGTGTAGAAGAAGATTGAGATGTGTCAGGTTCTTAAATTTCAAAATTAGGATTCAGTAATTGAGGAAGGTGGATTCTCTCAAGATTCCAAAAACTAAAATAAAAGACATAATTTGGTATTATATAAAATATAAGCTCAACATGTAAATCACTATACATTCCTAGAGAGTCAAGTGACGTATGAACATACCAGATTTCAAAATTTAAGTCGAAATGGGAGAGTTCGATTATTTTAGTACCTCGTCTTACTACCCGTTCGGGCAATACACATATGTACCAATTACGCTAATGTGTTAGGGATTTGGAAGGCTTAGTTGAGAGTAAATTCACCCACATTAGCGTGGAGGGAGAGTGGAAAATCATTTAGGAAAAAAAACTCAACGCACCCAACTCCTACCCCCATCTTCGAAAGTCTAGTCCAACACGTCAGTAGCGCGGCCACCAAAGCGGGAGAGCTCGAAATTGATACAGCTATTACAAAACACTACTTTTCTGTGGGTTTTTTACTCCTTTTGACTTTTGTACACTTTTATTTCTATTATATTTACTTACTGCCCTTTTATTTTTTTTCCCATTTTCCCATACTAGATTTTAATACTTATAATATTTTTTTAAATTGATACAAACGTCTAAAAGTGTCAAAAAAATAAAAGTACTAATTGGAATAGAAAGGGTAGAAATGGTCAAAAGATCAAAAAAGTTAAAAATGGTAAAAATGGCAAAAAGGGTAAACGAGGTAAAAAAGGTAAAAGTGCGAAAATTTATTAAAAGGGGCAAATAGTTCAAGAATGGTAAAAGGGGTTAACAAGGTAATAGAGGTGAATTGAAAGAGGTTTAATAAAATATGTTAAAAATTTAATATATTTACTTTTCACCCTTTCACAGTTTTTACCCTTCTTTTCTCATTGCCTTTTTTGCCATTTTAGCCTTTTAATTCTTTTTTAGCTATATTTTTTTAAATTTCATTAGTTTTATTTTCGAGCCTTATTGCGGTTTTACTATTTTGCTCTTCACTACTCTCCCGGGCAAAACCTGTTACATCATGTTAGCCTAATACATCAAGATATATTTTTCTCTTCACTACTCTCCCGGGCAAAACCTGTTACATCATGATAGCCTAATACATAAAGATATCGTTTTCTACCCAAACGTTTAATGGAATCAGATTATTGCAAGATAAAAATATTCTTTCGGACAATTTTTTTTATTTTGAAGGTAAATTTCAATCCTTTAAGGGTAAACTGAGCTTACTTCTTTCTGACATGCAGTATAGATGTCTAAATATATATTAAAATCATACATTTTTGTGATTTAATAAAATTAAGTATACAAAGGATGCAACTAGGCCTATATTTATGGAATTTAATCTACAAAGTTATTTACTTCACTAAAATTATCTACATCAGGTATTTAGTTTTGCTTTAGATAACCAAACTTATAATTACTGTACACTCCAATTTCCATGGGACTTTTCTTATCTGAAAGCTAGAAAAAATTATTAGATCTACTTTTAAGTATTCATAATTTCAGCAATGTGATCTTAAACTTTCGTTTTTGATAGATGTCAACTAACAATACCTATAAAATTAAACCAATAAAATAGTAAATATGTTATCAGTTTTAGTCGCAAGCCAAATTTGTATTTTATAAAGTGCCTTTATCATGAAAATTAGACTATAGTTGTGTTTGCATGGGACAAATGTTTACCATGTAAATTACTATATACATACACTTTATTTTTAAAATGGCATACGTTCAAATATCAAAGTTGCTACTGTTTTATTACTACCAAATTCTTGATGAATTCAAGGTTTTTCAGAAGTAATTCTTCTTCTTTTTTCGGGCATTTTATATTAAATAAAATAATAATACAATTTTATTTTTCATAAAACTTGCACAGTGTCAAGTCATGCAACTTTCATTAAATAGGATCATTTAATTGATGGGGTAATATATAAATTCTGTCACTTCACAACCCTTGTTTAGAGGGTGATAGGAAATGTTTGAATCAGCGTGCATACTTCTTTAGTCCACTTTTTCGTCCGAAGACCTAGGGTTTTGATTTTTCAATTAAGTGTCTCAAATTATCAAATATTCCAGTATTTTTTTGATTAGATTTTGCCAAATTCTTGGTTTTTCCATCTATTTATCAAACATGAAATACTCATCACGCACAATGCTGCTACTCACTGATACAAGCCGATACTTTCAACTCGGGGTAAATGACATCAAGTATATCCCTATTGTTGTCGAATTCTCTTCCTGGTTCACGATCGATCTCACCCCAATATCTCTGTTTCACCCAACACACAAAAACACGGGACAATGTGCCATACTTTGCCCCCGTACTTCCGTCTGAGCCAACTAGATATGTATCATCTCATATGGTAATAACAACAATCCTGAAAGAGGGAGGTTTGGTCCAGAAAAAACAGCATCCTGCGCATGCGCCTACCATAAAGGAAATGTTATTTATCCCCTTTATTTTCAGTAACTTTTTGGCTCAATTAACATATTATTTGGAGTGCAAGAGGAGGAAAAAAGTCGTCAAGTCCACATTTTAACAGAAATAAATAAATGTCTGGTGGTATGTAGTATTTACAAGGCACCATCCCACGGATGGAAAATTAAATAAAAATATTTTAGACGTTTTAATAAAACTAAAAACTTGAATGGAAAAGAACGCGAGCTAAGGCTAGTATTATTTGCGGGTTTTAAAATGAAAAAAACACATTTTGTTTGTTCAAAATAGATAATAGCAGCTTAGTAGATACATTTTAGTTTAGCTTTATGCACATTATAATCTCAACAGCGCATATTTGTCATGAATATGGTGAAATTTTTGGTCCAACACCTTAGCCCAGTCAGTAGAATGTCTGTCTAACAAGTTAAGATTCCCGGGTTCGATTACTGGCATAGACAAAAAGTGTATCATTGGTGAAATGTTGGTTTCCCTTTTCACAATGGTAAATTAACGGCCTGGGGGATGGTTGATGTATATAATTATAAGTGTGCTGGTATAGCCCGTCAACTCAGAAAGAGAACGTTAAATGCCTCGAATAAGTTAAATTGAAAAAAAAAAACGCCAAAAATTATAGAAGAAAAAAAACCCACGAAAAAACACGTACCCTAAATGACGTTCTCTTTCATACAAACTTAAGGGTTGCTTTCTAAGACCAAACCATTGTATTAACAGCAGTTAAAAAATTCCTGAAATTTCTGTCAAGGGTGACATACCCCGTTTTCTCTCTGTATTCTTCATATGACTTGCGCGCGGAAATCCGGCGGGGTATGTAAATTACGGGCACAGAAAAACATACTCGGTTATGGAGGTGTGGTGGTGAAGGGGGGGTGGGGGTGGGGTGTAGGCAGAGAAAAATTGCATATTTACAACATATTGTATGGCGAGACTTCTCTAGCACTCATTGAATAAATTGACAAAACATCCCACCACATTTAGTATTAATAATATAGAGTAGTGTACTGTGAATCCTGCTATAGCCCGGTATTTATTCCAAAGCCACGGTTGAACGAGTCGAACAGCGAAACTTGGGACACAAAAGAGAGGATAATTATTATTCTAGATTTATGTCAGCTAGTTTCCCTCTCTCTGATTCCGCGCACACAAATGGGAATCGTTTCGTAATAACAGCTCCACGATTAAAAACTGTTATCTTGTGTAGAAAACATGTGTTTGATTCTATGAAACAAATGTACGTTTGGCCGTTTGGAATATATTTTTGTTTCCGTTGACCTCAATTGTCTATTTTCACGGGAAATGTAATTAAAATGTATAATTTGATCAGTTTCAGTGGCCGTGTGGTCTAATGCCCTGATCTCGTGTCGGCTGAGACTGCCGAAGACGGGGAGATCGGGGTTTGAATTCAGTCGGGTGCAATGAGGGTGGTTTTCCACTCTACCTCCATGCAAATACAGATACACTTCCTCTAATTAAGCCTTCATAATTCCTCATCTATTAGTGTAATTAGTACATAGACGTATAACCTGAACAGGTAGTAAGTAAAACGTGGTGCAAAAAAAATAATTAAAAGTTAAAATATAATATTAATTATTATGTTTTTTATTGGTAGTGTAAGTTTATAACAAGTGTATTAACAACTTAAACCATGGGAGAGGCATTGTGATGAAGAGAGGGGGGAGGGCATGGGAGCGATAGGGGTGAATCGAAAAGGGGAAACTAACATGATAAATCACATAGTTGTGTCTGAGGTTCAAACCTCGACCTCCCTGTCATCAGTGATTCTATATATCCCGAACTTTACACCATAGAAATCGTGAACATATGTGTGGGTAATATTAATTAAATATTCATCGAGACTAGTAAGGAGTTTATTTAACTTATGTGTTTGCTCATTTTTTATAAACTAGAGGTTTGAGTTGTCATAAAGGCCTATAAGAATATCAATTTGGTAGAAAAAGACGTCCAGAAAATAATTTTAAAAAAAATACTGACAAAATTGGTAATTTTTTACCAAATTATTTGTGTTATTTTGTAGGTGTTTATTTATATCATCTATGACTGTAATAGTTGTAGATCACATGGAATAAGGTATAAATGCGTGAATGTAGATCCAGTAAATTTTATACCTGTCTTCCTATGAAAATAGGACTGAATGTATTATACATTATTCAACTAAAACAATAAATCACCGGCATGGTAAATTATATTTGTTTCAGAGATAAAACCCTTTAAGATTAGTGCATTATTTTAAAGATTAGTTCTCGTCTTTGACTGTGTATTTATGGGATGATTGATATATTTCGGGCGGTACTAACATATAAAATAAGTACTTGTACGCGGATTAGTATTGCTATGCTCTTAGCAACTATACACAGCAGTGGGTGTGTTACATTATATATACTATCACGCTGTAAACTAGTTTGTAAGTCGTGTGTCAATTTAATATAAGTACTGTATGTGAGATTGGAAAGTCCACGATAAGCACCCCTATTTGAATAAAAAAGTGCAAAGCTTTGTTTAGATTTTTAATACTTTTTATCGTCGCGTCTTATACTGCCTGTTAAGGTTATGCGCATGTCTGATAATTACTCTAATGGTATAGGATTGAGAAAGGAAACATTTTAGATATAATATACCCGCATTTACGTGGATGGAAAGTGAGAAACCATATATGAAAAAATACCCTTAGTAGACCCAAATCGGGTGACATGGTGGTCTAGGGGCAAGGTGTCAGACTTCTATGCTGGCGGCCGGGGTTCAATCCTCGGTCCCGGCAAAGATTTATCTGATTACCATTAGGTCCTCCATTTCATATCACAATCACCCTACCATTACACATTAGCGTAAGTGCGTATAACCCGAACGGGTAGTAAGACGCAGTGTTCTAATAATAATAATAATAATAATAATAATAATAATAATAATAATAATAATAGACCCAAATATAAATCTTAAGCGGGCCAGGCTTACACAAGAGTGACACCGTAGACCATATAAAAAACTGTTGTACGAATAATCTGTCGTATATTTAGTGACGTTTATTAGTACAGTTTTCAACCTTATTACCACACGCTTGGTGGTCACATGGTCTAAAGCGTCATTCTCTCGACAGATTTGACTGAAGATGACGTAAAGATCGAGGTTAGAATGCTGGTAGGGTCTACTGAAAGTAGGTTTCCTAAATGTCTTTTCCACTCTCCCACTACGCAAATGCGTGTACACTTATTCTAAAATCCTACCTTCCTCATCCTTAACACATTAGGGTATTTAGTGCATAAGCTTATAGATATAACAGGTAGTAAGACGTGGTGCTAAAAAGAAAACTAATGATACGATAAAATGTCATCAACAACAAAAAACAACACATGTTTGTGTTTTGTGAAAACCTCGTTCCGGACAAGATCCTACTGTATTCACCGGTGACGGGTGCCTCATAAACAAGTGAACCTCGGCGGGCGAAAAGGGGGTCATTAATCATCTCACGCTCTTTCCACCGGCTAAAGGAGCGCTTCGGTGTCTTGCCACTAACGACCATTAACTCCGAGTAATGATGTAGTGATCTTCCTCCCCTGGAGGCAACAGCCTCCCATCTGGTCCATAGGACGGCTACCGTCTTAGTCGGAGGGGCGGACACAACCCCTTCTACCGGCCCTCCGTGGCTGGAGGGGGCTCTTGTTCTATTAGCACCGCGTCTTACTACCCGTCCGTGCTATACGTGTATGCAACAATTACGAAAAGGGTTTTTAAGGATTAGGAAGGTTATATTTATAGGAAGTGTACCCGCATTTGTGTGGAGGGAGAGTGGGGGAAAAACACTTTGGGGAAAACCTGCCTCAGTACACCCGATTGGGATTCGAACCACGATATCCCCGTCATCGGAAGTCTAGTATAGTGCGAGAGTCGCGCGTTAGACCACGCGGCCACTGAGGTGGGTTTCTTGATGTTCTTTTAAAGGTCATAATCGTGATCTGCGTATAAACGCTTCATGGTTCGTGTTTTGAATTTTTAAAGTATTGTGATTTGTATATTTAATTATAGAGCAATTAACACAACTGAATTCGATATTAGTTAAGGTTGAACTGAAAGGGACATCAGTTATGGTCAATATTTTTTATACTCTTATCTGGCACCTCGGAGAAAGAAGTATTGTGATCGTCAAAAGAATCGAACCGTGTGTGCGTGTGAATCTCGACCTAGATCCGAAACCATTTTATCGGTCAGACTGTATATTCCATTCACAATAGGTTTTTACCTGGATGACAGTTCAAAAATCATATGTTTAAGTTTTGGGTTGCCAACACTTGTAAAAGATCACAGTTTTGTTATAAATGTAAATATCTTTAATTACCTGTTATATATTACATTTAAAATAACGAAAACTTAATTTTTCTCATACTATTTCAGTTTTTTAAATAATTTATTTTTGTCCAACTCGAAACAATATTTTAAACATAATTAAAAGTACTTATTTTTCGTTTTGGAACGTTATTGATTATGTGTAATATAGTGCACACATCAATACCTTTTAATACAGGCATCGTATTTACTTGGAAAAAAGAAAATTGTTGTAATTTTTTTACATATAATACAAGATTTTATGATTATTTTATAGTATTTTGAAATATTTAACTGAATAAAGTATTTTCATCAACTGCGTGTCCGCATCATTGTAAAAAACTTGTTTACCGTTATGTTCAATCATATGGTTTAAAATTCGTCAGTCGCCATTTTGAGTCTTTGTTCGTTAGAGGTTTTTGTGAACGTGGTGTTAATATTTTTTAGGGGAATAAAACTTTAAATAAACTTTGTGTCCAACCTTAAATAAATATATAAATAATATTGGCCTAAATTACCGTGGTTAACTATCACATTAATACATTACCATCTGTTTTCTATTACAGTCATCCAAAGTGATAGATGTCAGCTGTTGGCGTAGTGATATATTAGGGATTACTTCTAGTAACATTTCGAACTGTCATTAAGGTAAACTTAGCTCGTGAATGACTTATAGCTTGGTATCTAGGGTTTCCTTAATATCTCTCCCGTCAGAGTTGTTTTTTGAATTTGATGTCTGACCAAAAAATTAATGATAGTTTATCTCTGGACTAAAAGAGAGAAAAAAAAAAGATTTTCTCAAAATCTGTTTTAACAGTTTAAAACAAAAATTCTTATCTAGGAACTTTTTAATATCACAATAAAAAATGGCGCATCTAATTTTTACGGGAAAATGACAAGAGGGTACTTTACATAAGCGGATATCTTCAATTTTGATTATATCTCCTCAACTCTTTGAGATACGAGATAACGTATCACTGCATTTTGTAGTAGGTATAATATTCATCATCACCATCATCATCACCATCATCACCATCATCATGAACAGCGTCCAGCCACCGGCAGGGTCTATTTGGAACATTAGCCTCTCCACCGCCTTCTTTCCTCCTACCATCTCTCTCCCTCCACCTTGGCCTAGTCTTCTCCCTCTTTCCCTTGGTCCTTCCCTCAGCCTCCTAGCCCCCCCCCCCACCTCTATATCCATAGAAAAATATATGTCAGATTAATTTTTCTACTTTTAATAGTTGACCTTATAGGATGCCCTTGAGGGATATGGAGGGTTTTTTATATATTTTTTACCTTTACTATTTGACTCAGTTTCTAACATTTTTAAACTGAGTCCTGTTTTTCTACAAACGTTAATTGCACAGTTTAATTGTAACCCTTTTATTTAATTTATATAATCTGGAACTATTGACTCCTAATACTATTTAAATCTAAAGTAAAATTTGTTAGTGGAAACAAATTAAAATTTAGATTTACATAGTGCTAGGAATTACTCTGACCAGATTATATAAATTAAATAAAAGGAATACAAGAAAATTGTTCAATTAACGTTTGTAGAAAAACAGGACTCGGTTTAAAAATGTTAGAAGCTGAGTCAAATAGTCAAGGTAAAAAAAACACAAAAAACCTCCATATAAAACATCCTCCTGCGCATTTTATAAAGTCTACTATTCAAAGTAAACAAAATTAATCTGAAATATATGTTCATTAAATTAATAGTTTATCTATTGGCAAATATAATATTTAAATTTAGATCTGGGAAGTTGTTATGCTCTTTGGTGAACAGAGATATTACTTTTTGTCTCCCTATGTTTCTGTAGCAGTGTAAATTATTATTTCATTTATGCTCTGTTGGGTAGCAATATTTATTATTTCGTTTCATGTATATTTCAAGATTTGGGTAAATAACTCCATTTTTACGTTAATGAGCGAGAAAGTCTTTGCGGTGCACCGAACCATATATTTTCATTAGGCGTCAGTAAAAATTGTACCTTATTTTATTTAACCAATTTAAAGTGTTTTAAGTAAATATATCAATTCTTGGATAAAGGGAAGAGAAAGTCTAAGTGGTGAATCATATCATTTATTTAAGTTTGTTTGAAGCTTAGATTAATTTTCTACACAGAGTAATATCAACAGTTCTTTAACATTTGCGTGGGCATCGTGGAATTTTACCAGGGCTTTTTATTTCGATTTAAAAAGTTTATCGTCAATTGTCACTATACTCAAGTCAAGACGATATAAAACCAATATTAAAATTACCTTAGGTATAAAATTAAACTAAACGTTCTTACGGAAACATTTTTTTAAATACTTATTTTGGTCCAAAAAAAAATTGTTGTAAAAAGTAAGAATTGGCTGACCTTCGCTCCCTGGCATCTTATCTAAGATAAATCTGTGTTGCGTTTTGTAAAGCTCGTTTATAAATAATATGTTTGAATAAATTTTGCTTTAAATGTGTGTGCTTTTTTTCCAGAAATAAAAATCTTTAATTTATTAATTTTTTTGGCACTATTGCATTATTAAATCATAAAATAAATAGTATCAACAATGAGGATCATCGCACCGTTTAAAAACTCTTTCATGCAATTAATAAACAAATCACTGTTTAATTCTCACAATTTACAAATCGTATTATAAAAAATTTGTATACATGATTGTATATTTAAATCAGTAATAATAGAATTAAATTAATTTACATTATATAGGTATCACTAAATGGATTTTAAATTAAGGCGATAGGCCCTTTTCATTTGGCATGGAAATGCAGAGCCATGGGAACAAACGGTTATCTTCAGGAATTTTTATTGTTTTGGTATTTTCTTTTCGGAAACGGGGTTTTTAAGAATAGAACCATGTTTATTAAGTTATACTTTTTATACATACGTCCTCTATAATTTTAGCAGTAATCAAATATAGATAAAATTGACGTTTTAAACCACCGACATCATAACAAAAAATAAGAAAATGTAACAATTAATAAACATAGATACATTATCTTAGAAGGGGTGTTGTAAATAGTATCATCAAAATTTCACTTGTTCTCGAGAAAACTGATATTGCTAAACGCATTATTTCTACGCAAGACCTGTCCGGTAGCTAGCGCCATCTACGGTTTTCATGATCCATCTGTTCTTGTTGGCGCGGAAAGATACTTTGGTCGGTTGTGAAGCCACGCCATGCCTCTCACCCTCCTGCCCACCATCCCACAAAATTGGTTTTAGACTTTCACTCGACAGGGCCAAGTGCCTTAAGTTAACCCAATATGTGACAGTATAATTTTAAAATATTCATTACTATTAATTTCCAAAGTTAAAAAAATATTAATAGCCGGAGTCCTCATAAATAACTAATATTTTAATAATATGAAAATCATATTGGAGCTCTATGTATGATGTTGGCATTAAAAAACTTTTTTTGTCAAACCTTGACATCGTAAAGAGGTGCTAGACAAAACAGTCAATCATCCCTTGACCTTCATCACCCTCCCCAACTCTCCTTTTTGTCACAAGAAACCAACAGGTAACCAACCCCACCCCTTCACCCTAAACTCACCACCCCCTCCCCTACAATTGAAACACGATGACGCGCAGTTTCATCATCACTACCTTGTCACGTCGCCTCATCAAAGGATAGAATCTCCCTCCTCCCTTCACACGTGACAAATTGTAACATTTCTTCATGGCTGACATAAAATAAATTATGATTTTCATCGTGAGTGACGTTTTAGAGAGAAAAAAAAATAGGACCGAACCACCTTCGGGATGTACTTTTATTTGACTCTTTTCTATGGGTGTAGTGTGTGGTTTGTTGACAAGCTATTTGTTTCCGCTATGCTTACATAATATGACTGCCATTGTGATACTTTATATATCCTCTCCCTATTTAAAACGTGAAGCAGTTCCTTTAGAAAATCATTCCAAAAGTTCTGTCTAAATGATTTCATTTTATGTTTTAATTTGAAAGCTTATACTCAAGAGAATATACTTTAAAATATCAAAATTCCAAAAAATATTCAAACTGGATTCCACAATTTATTTAGTTTTACCAAACAGATTGTATTTTATTATTTTGTAATAATAAAAACATTTACATTTGAGTACTATCGCATTGAAATTAATTAATTTTCACCCACCTCAGTGATTCAGTTATATCTTGTTAGACTGGCCTGCTGATGACGGGGAGATCGGGATTTTAATCCTGGTCCTGACTACTTAATGTGGTTCATCCAAAATGATTTCCCACTCTCCTTTCACGCATATACGGGTAGATTACCTCTAAAAAGCTTTCTTTATCATCCATTCACCATTAGAGTAATTACAATATATGTTATATAATATATGCGTCTAATCTGAACTAACACAGTGGTAAAATATAATTAAGAAAGCAACAAATTTTCGATAATTTATACGAAATTTAAGGAAACCATTACCATAGATCTACTGGACCAATTTAAATGGTTATTTTAGCATCAATTTAAAAAAACTGTTTACACACTTCTAGAGAGTAGATTATAATTTGAATGTTTAAATACATTTTTTAAATGGAGAGATTAATAAATCTCGATTTTACATTTCTCTTAAATCATATATTTCGAGGGCATATAAAATATTTGAAGTGTATGAATATTTAAGTGTGTT
Organism: Timema shepardi; assembly: GCA_902151425.1. Taxonomy (NCBI): domain Eukaryota; kingdom Metazoa; phylum Arthropoda; class Insecta; order Phasmatodea; family Timematidae; genus Timema; species Timema shepardi. Next base: position 132,725 of record CABFVX010000761.1, on the reverse strand, counting down.
TTAATTATAAAGACTCAAGTTCAACAAATATGGTTCAATTTTAATATGACCCACCTCAGTAGCATAGTTAGCTGACGCGCTAGTTTGGTGTTGAGCTATACTGCTGAGGAGATACAGGGAGATAAAGGTTTAAATCTCGCTCGCGTGAACTGGGTTGGTTTTTCCTAAATGTTTTACCGCAATACCTCCACTCAAATGAGGGTTCACTTCCTTTATATTCAACCTTCCCAATTCCTAACTCATTATCGTAATTAGTAATCTGGTGTATAATCATAAAGGGTAGTAAGACGTGGTGCTAAATTTAGAAAAATCAATGCGAGTTAAAAGCCTTAAGCTACTTGTCCCCTGATGTGGGCTTGAACTATAGAATTTAAGGAACTAGGTGAAGGACTAGCTTTAAGGGTATGCACCAGAGAATGCCTGAAAGTATAATTGAGAACCAATATATTCAAACCTAATCGTCCCTATTTTACACCAACACCCACATCTGTGTATAAGCAGTCTCTGACGTTAGACTAATTAAATTTGGTCACTATTGACGGGCAATATGTGATTATAAACCTAGCCTGGTGCAATGAGGGATGAATTTCCAAAAGTAGCTTTCCGTGTGGTTATCCCCGTCAATGCGGGTGCGTTTCCTCTAATAAACTTTTCTCCTTCCTTTTCCTCATAATGTTTCGTTAATTGCGTCTCTTGGGTTTTTCCCCCCTTGCTTTACGTCTTACTTTCTGCTAGGGCTATCCGCTTATTTACAATGAGACAGAGATGAAGTTAGAAATTAGAGTTGATACACCCACATTTGCGCTAAGGGAGGGTCGAAAATCACTTGAGAAAAAAATTACCTCAGAATACTCGGCTGAGATTCAAACCCCAACCTTTCATCACAGGTAGGCCATTCAAGACGAGACTGGTTCCCTATCCCACGTACCTACGGGTGGGTTAAGTTTAAATATTTTTTTTTTATCGAAACCAAGCTTGGTGAATCCCAAGTCAAGCGTGCTAAACGTGCACCTAAATCCGCCATTGCCAATCGTTATCGTGTATAGTCTAGTTACACAAGGGACTGTACCAATCTGGTTAAAATGTTAGCATTAATATCGGAATAGAACCTTTTTTTACTGCGGGTATTAGTTTCAGTGAACCCATAAATACCCCCTCCCCATGCCGTAATTTCCTCTAACATATGCCGTAACTTTGCGCCGTAAACAAACACATAATCTCGGTAAACTGCCTGTATTCTAGTTCCATGTTTATTGCATATTTAATTAACTATAACTCCAGGGGCAGGACGCTAGGGGTTGGTTGCGAGTGTTTTTAGGGTGGAAGAAGGGGACAAGCGGGTACCCTATAAAAGACACAAGAAGTAATAGAAGAAAAGCGAAGAAAAAAAAAATAGGGTTCTCTGTCTCGTATTTAAGAAATTTTTTGTTAAAAGAAAGTAAATTTGGTTATAAGTTTTTTAATTGTGTTACTCTATGATAAACATGTTTTTTTTCTTGTTATTCATGCTTTCCTACCCGTCCGGGATACTTACACTAATAGGGTGAATATAAAAAAAAGTTGGAATTAAAGGAATTAGTCTATACATTTCGGGGAGATAGAGTTGGAAAAATAAATTAAGAAACAAACCCTTCAGGAAATCTTGCTGAAATTTATCATCATTATTATCATTATTATTAGCACTGCGTCTTAATACCCGTTCGGGTTATACAAGTTTACGCTAGTGTGAAATGGTAGGGTGATTGTGAGATGAAATGGAGGACCTACAGGTTAAAGTGGGATCCGAACCATGGTGGAGGCCTGGCGTTCCACACATTCACGAGTTGTGATTAATATATGCCTTGTCAGAGTTGAAGGAAGGGTTTGGCAATCAGACAAATCTGTGCTGGGACTGAGGATTGAACCCCGGACCCCCAGCACAAAAGTCTGACACCTTACCCTTAGACCACCAGGTCACCCTATTGGATAGTACAACAATTTTTTTTTAACATGAAACGATTATATCAGCTCATTCTCAATTACTTTTCACACGAAATTCGCAATTATAGGATCAAAGTAATTAGATATAAATGCCAGGCCTCCACCGTGGTTCAGATTCCACGTTAAACTGTAGGTCCTCCATTTCATCTCACAATCACCCTACCATTACACATTAGCGTAAGTGCGTATATTCCGAACGGGTAGTAAGACGCGGTGCTAATAATAATAATAATAATAATAATAATAATAATAATAATAATAATAATTAGATATAAATACAAATATAGCGTTCCTCAAACAAATAAATCTCATCCTCTTTAATAGGCTCGAAACGAAAATTTCTAAGACAGTTAAGGATTGTTTTAGTGTTGTTGTTTTTTAAATTCTTGTATAGGCCTACTGCCATTCCCATGAGAAATACCGCAATGTGTGGATATACAGACGGCGCCCTTAAGCCCGGCACCAAACTAGAGAGTACATTCCCAGCTCGCAGATACCATTCAATACGCTAACACCCTTTCTTGGTCGGACGCCCTTTCTCCCGGTAATAGGGTAACGATTATAGCGCCCGTCCCCTATTTCTGATCAACCATGCATACGAGGTAATTTAACCACCCCCTCCTGATCCGTAGTCGTGTGAGTCGCGGAGGGGAGTGGGGGAAGGGGGGCTACAAAGTGCGCCGAAGACCTCCTGTTGGTCCGGGAGATGGACAGAGAGACTATCAGACAAGGTGAATATACATCTACATGATGATAGGATTGGTTCTAATCCGTTAATAGGTGAACATATAGAGAGGTAGAGGGAGGGGGATTTCTGGTCCTCTAGATGTGCTTCTGGGAACGTCCAATCTCACTCTGTTGTATTTCAGCCTACACACTGAAATGCGATTATCCCCATGTCCCATAATATAACGAGAGGGGAGTGTTTCCTATGGTACAGGGGTGGACAACTCGGAGCTGCGACATCCAATGAGGTATTGTGGAAACGTGGCTTTAAATTGGACCGTCATACAGGATAATTGCTGCTCGTGTAAGCAGATTTTTTTAACCAGCTTCAAATCATTATAGTAATACATTCAAAGTAAATTCTATTTTTTTAATAACTATAATTGGTTTATTCCTCATGAACCGTTTTAATGGCCTACTGGTTTGATGGTCGAGCACAAAATCCAGAAGGCACAAGCTCCCGGGCAAAAGACATGCATCACATGCCAATAAACTATGTGATACAGTCGGCACGTGGATAATTTCTTATTAAACATTAATGTAGATAAAGAGTTAATAGAATTTCTTAAAACTGAACATTGTTGAAATATTAAATGATATTTAGATACAAACTGAGTGAAAAGGCCAGTTTTTTACCATTTTAGAATGGACTCACAGATAAGCACCGTGCACAAATCTTCATTCTGTCATAACAGGGAGAGACTGTAGCTATTTACAAGAAACTTTGTCGCTTTGTCCCCCATCGTCACCTCTGAAAATGTCGAGTAATCATTCAAATACGAATGCACTGCACACATTTATGATACATCGTAGATCTTTTCTTTTCCCTTTTACTCCCATAATACCTCGCGCGAGCTGAGAGCCGAGCCGGGCCTGCTATGATGAACGCTATTAATTTCATTTAATACTTTGATTTTTGAGCAATTACGTGTGAAACGTCATTAAAATTTAGACAATTTCACCTTTTCATGATTTTTTTGTTTGTTTGGTTACAAAACTTTAAAGAGCGAAGTTTTGATCCTAAAGTATAAAAAACGTTGATACTTTTTTATCTCCATTTTTGTTTGAAGCATTTGTAGATCGCAAACGACTTATTAAATATTGCAGAGTGTATGAACGTCTGCCACACGTCCTAAGTGCTCCAGTAGGTGGACTCTTAACGACTTAATTGAAGGGATCGGTGGTATCCTAGAAGAAGTATTAACTAGCGTGGAGAGAAGCAATTAATGAGGAGGTGACCTGGTGATCCAGGGGTAAGGT
>CABFVX010000761.1:89157-128336 GCA_902151425.1 Timema shepardi | reverse complement strand
TAGCGTAAGTGCGTATAACCCGAACGGGTAGTAAGACGTGGTGCTAATAATAATAATAATAATAATAATAATAATAATAATAATAATAATAACCGAGGAGTTTCTTATTGTTAATTAGAATTAATGTCAGCTATCTACATTACGTTCTCATACACAATACACCAAACACTCCATGATCAGGTATCAGATATGATTGGTCAAAGGGGAAACAAGTAAAGGAGAACATATCAAAAATGTATTTCGTTCCTTGACTGATTACACTATGACCATATCTTATAAGCTATACGAGTGTGAGTATTTTAAAAATCTCCGCTTACTCTGGCAACCCTCTACGACACGCCATCTTAAAATCACAACCAAAATCACATCTCTAGGATCAATCCCGGTGCAGCCGGCTACGGGGTTCTAACCACGACCTTTACGACAATGACGAGCAAGTGGAAAAAATGAAGTCAGTGCGTTCAGCTATACCTTATAGTAAAAAAAAAAAGTAATCTTAAAAGTCATAAATACATCCATTTCTCGAAAGTGTATGTGTGTGTCTGTAGATATATTTCAACACAACAACGTATGGATTCACAGAAGAGAAAGATTTGTTCTCCTCAAGTCTCTACCCCCCCCCCTTCCCCTCTTTCACCCCATTCCTATTCCCGATATATTCTAGTTCTTATGCGAGGCTGCGATGTAGTTTGACATGCCAAAATGGATCAATATTTCCCTCATATTGATTATTGAGGGTGTGTGTGTGTGTGTGTGTGTGTGTGTGTGGTAAAGCCTGTATGGCGTGAGATATAGCTTCTGGAGACATGTATGTGCCTACTAGTGTATATATATATGTGTGAGTGTGTGGATGGGAGACATTATTACCCTCTTCAGTGGGATGTCAAGGGACGCGTTAGCGCACGAGTATACATACATAAGAGAAGGTGATGGATGGGACCTTCAAACTTTATACTACGAGAGGGTTTATTCATATCGGTTGAGGGTGGAATTACTGGCAAAAATGACTCAAGTGCGGTGAGAAGACATTTTTTATTTTATTTAGTTGGTTAAGATGAACATTTGTTTAAACTTGGGTGTACATTAATATACAATTTACAAACTAATTTAACCTAAGACAACAAATTTATCACCAAACATACGAGATGACACGATTTTCTTGATTCCATATTCTTAAAAATTTTAATCTCGATTTTGTGTATTATCGATTAAGATTCAACGTTTACAATTATTTAAATATTTATCTATGCATCTTATCCATTTATTTATATACCATAACGCCACGAAGTTGAAGAAAAAGAATCCTAGAAAGTAAATTAAACCTCTAACAAAACAGCCATTTTTTTTATTTGCGCAAAATCACAACAACAGAAAATGCTGTATTTAATACATTTATAATGTTGTCGATACTAAAGAGAAATGACAAAATAGCTCATCAATGGTCAAAACGAAAATTTACCCGATTCTGAATAAATCCATTTCGTTTGGCTGCCAAAACTTTCATTCAATGGCATTTACTAGGGATGATAAATCAAGGTATCGAGAATCGTTAAACTAAGATCGATTCTCAATTATATCGATTTCAGAAAGAATCGAGAGCATCGCGTCAAAGGTATTGGGTTTGATATCCTTACCAAGCACTCTTTCTTAACGGATCATTTAAGCGCCTACGCCCTAGGTGATATTTTAAATATTTATTGAAATAGTTTTATATTAATTTTACTGAAATAAAGAAAATCAACAACACGCAAGTGTTTGTTATTGTGTTACTTTTAAGTAAAATACTACGTGTACACATACACAAAGTCCTATCTAAAGACAGACCCAAAATCGCTTTTCATACAAAAAATTTAATTCGGAGGATGTAGGGAACGCGAGAAAAGGTTTTAACAGTTTTAATAGAAAAAACATTCAAAAAAATTGCCAAAATAAATAAAATATTACTCCAGTAGAAATTTAGAGTAATATTCTACACATGGTGATAATATCAGTTCTTTAATATCTGCCATGAGCATATTAACATTAATTTGATGAGAAACTTTTTAAATGTAGAGAGAAAGCTGTCGTAAAATTCTAGAGCACCCTTAACAGGATATTTAAGAAATTTTAAGGCCACTTTGTGAAGAAAATTACACTTTAGGTCTGTACTGGAGCAATATTCAATCTCTTTTAACAAAAAAAATATAATTTTGGTATAAGGATTGCAAAAAGACTGCCCTAAGCTGGCGGTTCCTATGCTACAACCTTAATATCGGTAACTATTTAAAAAAAACTGAGATAGTATATTATTGCGCGTCTGGGCTACATCATCTGTAGCCAAGTAGTGGAAATATTATCCAGTACTAATGTACCATTGCTGAGGAGACGCCCGAATGTACTAACCTTACATCCTTTCCACGGAGGTTTTTTTATGTCACGATGAGATGTGATGAGGGTGACAGTGAGTATGATGGTGTGGAACCGGTGGAAACACTTAAATCTAACTTAAACCTAATCAAACAACCCCTGGTGACCATTGGGGTAACTCCCCTTTCGGGAAAAATACCCAAGGTAACAGCTGGGAATCAATTTCGGGCTCCCTAGACTGGTAGCCAGGTGAATTGGACACACTAAGGGGCCGGTTAAGAACCGCAATGAAATGTATTGTCAATTTTTAAACAGTATAATATAAGAATCAAATAGCCAAGGCTATTAAAAAAAAATTAGTGAGGATTTACTCGTATCTAGTTAGATATAATATTCTGAAAATTGAAAAATTACACCTTTACACAGGAATCGAACCCTCACAATTATAATAACTGTACAAGTGGGAGCATGAAGCCAACTATCGAGTCGAAGGTGGCTGCATTATGTGATAGCTCGTAATCTTAATAAAAAAATCACACATTTGTAGCCGGCGATTTCCGCACGTCCATTATAGACTCTGCCTTAAAATGAGTGAAGAATGACCCTGGGCACGGGATGGTTCCTGGATAGCTCAGTGGTTAGAGCATTTTAGTACTAAGCCAAAGGTCCCGGGTTCGATTCCCGTGTCCAGGCGTCAGTTTTCAATTTTCTAAATAGTATAATATAAGTCTAATTTACGTTGTCATATTTAAAAACTGTTTAAAATGATATTTTATTTCAAACGAAACGTGAAAATGAAGCTCCAGGATTTTGATCATCTGGTGAACTAGACAAATAAAATACGTAGTAAATTCTTAAAATCACTTTGGGATAAAATGAAGCTACATTTCCCGTTCTATCATTGGGCTGGCGTATATATATATATATATATATATATACATACACACACACACACACATATATATATATATTTTTTTAATCCTTCTTCAATGCATCCCACTACCTATTTGGGGCTATAGGCAGCTAAATAGATTAGTGCTAAGTTTAATAAAAATATATGTAATACATGCAGTTAAAATGTTTCATGTTCAAATTTGGAATTTTTTTTAAATTATTTTTATACATCCGTTATCTCAGTTTTATTAACTTTTTAAAACCTGATGCTATTCGGTATAAAACTACAGAAAGGAAGATTTTTGCCACCTTGAATAAATATAATTATTAATGGAAGACATATTTATTTTATGGCTCTTAATTACGTTCAAAATGAAAATAATATAAATCCTCTTTAGGTTATCATAAATTTAATTTTTGTGTTGAAGAGTCACTCAAGTAGACTTACTAACAATTTTTCATAATTTTGCTCAATGGGTCTATTTTTAATTATTTTTGCTAAAAATGTAGGCGACATAATAAACATTTGCCAAAAATAGTGGATCAAATTACAGCAAACTAGATCTTTCTGTGATAGCCAATATTTAAAATTTACGTAAATAAAAAAATATTGTTTTCACTTTCATATATTAGTAGATTTGTAGATTTAAAATTTAGGTTAAAGTTTTAATAACTATACAAAAAAAGACACCTTTTCTACCCGTAATTTGAAATTTAGTTTGAGAACTATCAAATGTGAATTTCCTCTACGCAAAAAAAAAAAAAATTAGTATCTTATATTACTACCCGTTCGGTTTACACGCCAAAAATATGTTGAGTAAATTCTGAACGAAATATAAAACGCCTCACATTATAAATGAAGATTGAAACGGCACCGTAGGAGTTCTTGTCAGCCACTTTGTAAGCCACTAAGGGTTGAAAACGTCCCTAGACAACCATCCCTTTCCTCCAAAACACCTCTCCTCCCACCCCCGTGCTTGAAACATTTCATAACGTGCCTCGGGGTGAAGTCTAGTCCTAAACATTAAACCCTCATATTTCATAGAGGGGAAGGAAGGGAGTAAATGCACCTGTCTTCCTCTTCAGGCGTAGATAAACACTGGGGTCTATTTAAAAAAACTGCTGCTTTATGTTCAAGACACACTATATTCTTTATTTATATAATATTTTAAACAGTTTCTATGTTGTTATTTAAGGGTAGTTGTAATCATACTTCCATTAAGGTGGGGTGGAAGAGAACGCGAGAAAAGGTCAGTACTTTTTAGTTTTTATGGCAAAAAAATTTTGGGCTTAAATAAATAAAATATTGTTCCATTACAAATAGAGTGTATAATTTTCTTCCCACGGTGATATCAACAGTTGTTGAATACCTGTCATGAGAATGGTGGCGTTAGATGATAACTTTTTATTTTCATTATAAAAAAGTGTGTCATTCAATTCTAGAACACCGCTGACCTGGTGGTCTAGGGGTAAGGTGTCGGACTTCTGTACTGGAAGTTCGGGATTCAAAACTTGGTCCCGGCACAGATTTATCTGATTACCAAACCCTTCCTTCACCTCTGACAAGACGTGTATTAAACACAGCTTGTGAATATGTGGAATTCCAGGCCTTCGCCGTGGTTCGGATTCCACGTTAAACTGTAAGTCCTCCATTTCATCTCACAATTACCCTACCATTACACATTAGCGTAAGTGCGTACAACCCGAACGGATACTAAGACAGGGTGCTAATAATAAAAATAATAATCCTAGGACACCCTTGACCGATATTCAACAACTGTTGATATCACCATGTGAAGAAAATTAATCTGTTTGTTTGTACTTAAGCAATATTTGATTTAATTTTGAGCAACCAAGAAAAAATGGTTTTGAAATAAAAACTGCAAAAAACACTGACTTTTTCTTGCGTTCTTTTCATTCCCACATTAAACTCATTAGAAGAAAGTTGGCTTTATATACCAAGAGATTTAAATTTTGTAAGAGGTACAATTTTAGAAACAAGAACATTAGTAATCAATTACAAAAGTAACCTACTCTTTTAGGGATGAGGAGGATTTAATTAAGAATAAGTGTACCCGAATTTGGGGTAAGATTAAAACTACCGTCAGCAAAACCCATCAGGATTCTAACCCCGATCTTCCCATGATCAGAAGTTCAGTCTATTGCGAGAGTTAAGCCTTGCGCGATTTGTCCACTGAAGCGGGTGATAGATAATATACATACCTATAAAATATTACTAATAATATTGTAAGCTGTTATAAATGTTGATACAGTCAACTCTAGATTATACGACCCCGGGAATAACGTCCCTCTCGAAGTAACGACCCTTTTTTTGAGGAACCGTGAAAAAATGTGGGAATAAAAGGTCAAACATTTTAAAGAAATCGGCCGTAACATGTGTTTGTTGCACTTATTTAGGTCACTGGGTTTCGATTTTTTTTTGTGAGGTTTCGATTATTTTTGTGAACGCTGAATTGCTAGTAACTGGAGTAGTTCAGGTATAAAAATAGATACCATCCCATCAGTGCCACTTGAATCTGTTAACCCCCTCCCACAAGCAGAACAATGTTTTCCCGCGCGCGACTGCCGCTAAATCACGCACCAGGCTTGTTTTTGCCATTGTTATTTCGATTCCCGATTTGGTTACGTGTTTGGTTTGATTTTGTGAACGAATTTTGACGACCCGCGCAATTTTTTTGTTTTTTGATAAGAACTTACAATTTGGACTAAATGAGTGGAAATGGGACCTTCTTGACGCTCGTGAAGAAGTGCGAGATCGTACAGGGAGTGGATGAGAATAAGATTACAAAGATGGAGATTGCGCGGTGACATGGCATCATCAAGTCGACACTTTTCATGATTCTCAAAATAAGAGAAGAAATTGTGAATAGCGTGCTGAAGGAAGGCCACAATGTAAAGGCCAAAAATTTGAAGGGTGCACACGCGAATATGGAGCAAGTTATGCTGGGGTAGTTCAGCCAGCATAGAGCGCAAAACGTGTCTATAAACAGACCGATGATGCAGAGGATGGCCAATAAATTTTCTCTGAGGTTGGGTATAGAAAACTAAGTTTTCAAGTGGATGGCTAGAGCGTTTCAAAGTGCGTCACAGCACATCCAGACACAAGGTCATCGGTGAAAGCGCATCGGTTGACCCAACACCGGTGAGGGAGTTGATGCCATTGCTCCGAAACATCCTTAGGCACTATCAGCCTCATGATTTATACAACTCTGATGAGCTGGGGATGTTCTACAACCTCATGCCAGATCACACTTTACTGTGAAAGGGGATAAGTACAAGGGTGCAAAGAGGAGCAAGGAGCACCTCACTGTCCTTTTGTGCTGCAACATGGACGGCAGCGATAAGATGAAGCGCCTCGTGATCGGGAATTTCAAGAAACCCCGGGGATTCAAGGGTAAAATCCTGCCTTGTGACTATGATTTTAATAGGTAGGCATGGATGACCTTGGAGTTGTTCACGAGGTGGCTTCAAGGCTTTGATTCGAAGACAGACGCCGCAAATAGAAAGCTCGTGCTCTTTGTCGACAATTGCCCCGCACATCCTGCTCTCAACAAACTCAGGAACATCGAGCTGGTGTTTCTGTCAAAGAACACCACCAGCTATGCTTCAGCCCCTGGACCAGGGAATAATCCAGCAAGTGAAGGTTAAGTTCCGCGAGATGCTTGTGCGGAGTATGGTGTGGAATCTAGACACGGGCAAGGAGGTCAAAAAGTGGGATGTTTTCAGGGCCATGAAGAGATTCGTCACCAGTTGGAGGGCCGTGAGACCGGTGGTAATCGCCAACTGCTTCCTACACGCCCACTTTGTATTACCGGTCAATGAACAGACTTAAGTCTACGTGCTTCCCGCCGCTGCCAGCGCCGAAGACCCAGACGACCCACCGCCAGTGGATGCCAATTCTCAGCCAGGCCCCTCCACGGAACCGCAGCCTGGCTCATCAGCAGCACCTTCGTCTGCCCCCCTGACTTTCACTCGACCGTGCGACGAGGAAACGTGGCAGAGATTAGCCCAGACTGCACGTATGACTAGTACATAACTGCAGACGATGACATCACAGTTTGGGGCACCCTCGACGATGCCGATATAATTAGGGAGCAGCAGGAGTCCAGCGATGAAGAAGGGAAGGAAGAAATGGAAGAAGAGCCTGAAGACATCTCCACAACGAAAGATGTTCTGAAAGCTGGGGACGTCTAATCAAGAGCACTTAAACGCCAGGGCGCTAGCGAAGAGATGTGGTTCCAATTCTATAATCATCGAGCAAACTGGCGCTGAGAATAAGCAGGCCTCCATAATGGACTTCTTTGAAAATAGGTATTTCATGTGTATTCTAAAAAAAATGCAATTTTTGCTATGAGGGTTGGGGGTGAAACCAAATCGGTTAAAATTCCAATAACGACTCCTTCTAAATAATGACCCTATTCCAAGGAACCGTGAAAGGTAGTAGAAACTAGAGTTGACTGTATTTGGTAATGCGGTATTGCCCAAGTTCCATGTGTGCCAGATTATCGAATTTTTACTGTAAATTGTCAAAAACATAGATAAAATCATATTCAAACGAGTAAAGCCACTTTTATAACAGGATTATAACAGACATTTCTAGGATAGCTCAAGATTGTGTCAGTGGTTTTTAAGAAACCTGTGACGTCACGGCTGGTCGAGATGGGATTTCTCATGTTAGTGAATTTACGTTGTATTCAGCGAGTTTTAAAGATATAACGTTGAAACAAAAATCATACATTCTTAAATATTTCTGAAAATAGTAACAAAATTATTATTTTTTTATCTTTAAGTGGTGTTTTGTAAATATCTTTTTTTATAAATACTCTACAACTTAGGCTTGGACACGAAAATGTCATGTAAGAGTCTTCCTACCAGGATATAGATTAAAGAATTCCATGGTATGTCTATCATATGTCTACCTAGAATAGGAAACAAGAAAAAGGCAAAATTAAAAAGCACGTCAATGTTTTCAAGGCGCAAATATTAAAGTACTGTGTAAACTCGTCAGAGGAAGAGGGAAAGGGTTATCAACACACATACAAGAGCCTTCCAAGGTGAACTTCTCATTTTCTTCCCTCTCTTTCTATTTTGTACATTGCCGTCTAAATGTGACAGTGCTTAGACTGTTTAGGTGCGTCAAGTTAAGATGCAACCCGCTTCATGAAATAAGTTCGAAATCCCTAAGATGGTAACATCGTTATAACTGCAGAACTGCAATGTGAGGGTATTTCCCTTCGAATAACTGGCACGCTTAGAAAACAGGAAAGGGGTGTGGGGGGAATCAATTTAAGGTATACAAGTCGCTAAAACTAAAAGGGCCTATATTATTTAGTTACCACTCAATACCTATAAACTACCTGAGTTAAAGGACTTGTCTAGATATTAGTTTATTTCAAACAAAGTAAACAAAGTACAAATATGTAAATTTATATTATTTACGGCCATCTTTAGAAAGTAGATTTGGTCGGATCCGTATTATTTATTAAATGTGTTTGCCGGCATCGTTAACAAACACAAAGAATGCAAACAAAAACATATTTCTCAACCTGGTTACATCCTAGCTCAAGAGATAGGACACGAATATATAAATTTTAAAAAATAATATTTTTCTTCCTCACATATTTGTATACCACAGTTTTAAGTATAAAAATACATAATAATAAATTTTTGCTGCCTAGATATCCCATTTTTATTTGTCATCTTTATAGTCGTAATAGCTTACACCATCTTTTAAACACTTCTGATAACTTCTGTGTAGGCATGTAAAAACAAAGACAACATTAAAAACTTGTTTTATAATTCTGTCTGGAGATTTAAGATGTTTTAGTTAGTTTGTTTGTCTGTTTGTTGTAAGAATGGTGTCTTAAGCCCATCGTAATCAAATGTAGTAAGAAAGAAAAGGAGATATAACGTGTTATTCCCCATACACATGAGCTGTGTTTCAGTATCTAACTCGATGGTATATTAATTACAAGTCAAGTTTTACCATGTGAACAACCAACTGTCACGCAGCTATAAACGAAACAAGCGACTATCAGTAAACAATTGTGCGTAGTTCGGTACTTGGTCTGATCCTAATTTTCACTGATTTTTAATTACAAACGCTTGGATAGAATAGCTACAAATTGTCTTACATTATCGAATTTAACTGTGCTTTTCACTTGTTTCAAATAAAAGTAATATATATTTAATTAGTTCGAGGGAAGTTACTTTAATTAAATGTATTTTACAGATATGCTTTAAAAAAAATTAATAATACGCATCTATCTAGAGTCTATACACGTAATACAACTGTAAATTTGTCTGTACATTTGATTTAACTCTGTTTGTTTGTTTGTTTGTTTGTTTGTTTCCGGTAAACTCAAGAACTATTCATCAATTTCTTCTGTTTTACTCTTTATTTTTCAGAGAACCATGGTAAAAGTCCTTATCCCAGCTGGCTGCGCCCGTTTATATTTAAACCCTTCTTATTGTTCTAAGGAAGTTAAATGTTTGTATTTACAAAATTTGTCTATGCTGTTTCCTTTCAAAAACAATACATTTTGGTTTTATATCCCCCCCGGCGAAATATAGGTATCAGGTCAATGACTAACCTAACCTAGCCTAACCTAACCTAACAACATTATTTTATACTAGTAGTTCTGAAACAGGACCAATCAAAAAATAAACGTCATACACGTCATCATAATTACTTACGGTTACTTATCAAGGCTTTGACTCGCTGAAGTGAATTTACTATCAATATTGTGTAAACGGAAAAATAAACAACCATAAAGAGCCTTTACTACTTCTATGACAATTGATATTTGATCCAAAGAATGTCAAATTATTTATTTTTATTTACTTATTTGAAATATTTAACGTAAGCTTTCAGAACCGATGGATTACCCAACAGCACACAGGAATTTCTACGAGTGAGAGCGAAAGAGCCTACCAATTTTGGAGGGAAAGGTATTTTAACATATTTTACAAGGTTCTTTTTTTACACTACACAATCGACGTGGGGCCGATGATTTTACTGCCCCTCCGGAGGAAGTTGTGCTACGAATTTTTGATCCCTCAAGAAAAATCAGTTGGCCCGGGATGGGTTTAAACCCAAGAAGATCGGGTTCTGGGGTGAGCATTTTACCCCAAGACAAACGAAACCAACATTTCTTATTATATTCCTAGTGAACGGATATTCTACATAAGTTATTTATGAACGTATTTTTTGCCCACAAAAACTAGGCACAGCACATGATTAGTAATATAACGTGATAATCGTGTAACGTACATGAGTACGGTAAAGTTTAATTGATAAACTATTCACAATAAGACATTATCAACGATAAATAAAGTAAAATAATAAAATGTTCTGTAGGTACACCACAGTATACTTACTATTCTCTATTATTTTTGTTGAAATGATTACCGATGATGATGATGATGATGATGGTTTAAGTAGAGATGGAAATTTTGAATCGGAAAATTGTCCGCAGTGGTGACTGGCGTTAAAGGGGTTAAATTGTAGAAGGAGAACTTAAAAGCGTATATTATTTACACTTCAAAATGTAGTGTGTTTTTAGACGGGTGAGTTATGAGAAAAGAGGGGAGGGGACTTAAGGTTGGGGAAGGATAGAGGATAGTTGGGGAGATAAATGTCGGGTCAGCTTTAAAATTATTTTAGTTAACTTAAAAAAAAAAATGAAGTATCATTTATGAACATAATGGGTTTACAAACGCTCGCATTCATTTGTTTCTTTACTGATTTTTTTTATAGCACCGCGTCTTAATACCTTTTCGGGTTGTACGTTTATGTACTAATTACGATAATGGGTTAGGGATGCAGAAAATTGAACTAGAGAATTTGTACCCGCATTTCCCAAACTGTAGTAACCGTTGGGGTTGTTACTGTTTCGGGGAAGATACCCAAGATACCAGCCGAGAATCGAACCCGGGACTCCTGGTCTCGTAGCAAGGTCCACTGACCACTACACCGCGGGGGTCCGGTTACTTCCTTCAATGTACCTTTACGTTCCAAACAGGCGGAACTGCGCTATCTCTCTCGGTGACGTACGGCTGAAGTAATTCCCTTACCCCCTTCCTCGACGGTCGTCGAGAATTAATCTTCTGCTCTCAGCCTCCAAGAAGTTCTTCGTCACAGAAGCTACTTTGCCGCGGTTGGACCTCGCGCTGTTTCTTCTCTGAGATATAATCTCTACTAGAAATGTTATGTCCATTAAGGAAGGAGGGTTTGCTGCCCTCCACGATGGTTGAGAGGTTAAAGAGTCTATCCATACAGCTCTCAACAATATACTCACATTTTCTTTAACTTTCCCATATAGCAAAAAGCATCGTGATCGTTAACAAATATCACCCTGAGATTATGATGGATCTTGATGTTAATTATGCCCACAGACTAAAACAAAAGTGGGGCTACAAATTCTGTCTAGGTTCTAGGATTACAGCCAAAACAGTTTAATAGATTTCATTCAAATTTGATATTTATATTTTATGCGGTCATACCTCGAGGACAAATCGTGATTTTAACTATTGCCTTAATATTAAGGATAGTTTACCGATGACAGATTTTCGTGGTTCTAGCGGTTTTGTTCAAAATGGATGTCTAGGATAGGTTGGTGACCTGGTGGTCTAGGGGTAAGGTGTCAGACTTCTATGCTAGCGGCCGGGGCTCAATCCTTGGTCGCGGCAAAGATTTATCTGATTACCAAACCCTTCCTTCACCTCTGACAAGACGTGTATTAATCACATCTTGTAAATGTGAGGAATGCCAGGCCTCCACCGTGGTTCGGATTCCACGTTAAGCTGTAGGTCCTTCATTTCATCTCACAATCACCCTACCATTACACATTAGCGTAAGTGCGTATAACCCGAACGGGTAGTAAGATGTGGTGCTAATAACAATAATAATCTAGGATAGGTTGTGTTTCATCATCTTCATCATCATCTTCATCATCATCATTAATTGTTTCCCACCTATGGCTGGGTTAAGGTTATTAAAACGCCCTCATCTCCTTCTATCCTTCCACCATTCTTCCTCTCTTAATTGATTCCATTTATCCTACTCTCACTTGCACACTTTCTGTTATCTGTTTCTCCCAACCCTTTCTTGGTCTCCCTTGCGGTCCTTTACCTACATATTTTATTTCCATCATTTCCTTTGATAAATAAGGTGACAAATACGAATATATTTTGGTTTTCTAAAAAACCATTTTGAGGTTAGATTATTTTGAGAATGTGATTAAAAAAAATTGCAATATTAATTTTATTCTACATTCATATTTTATTAATATTTCATATGACTATCAAAACAATGTATTTGTTCCAGAGGAGAAAATTTTAAGTTTATTATTGATAATCGAATAATAAGTGTGAAATTAATAATATCATCATCTAAAGTAGGTAGTTTAAAACTTATTGTGTGATCCTTAGTCAAATCATTGTGGATTTTTAATCCTTTTCTCGCGCTAGTGCGCTTTTATAACTGGCATAAAATGTTCATTTCCGTCCAAATAGGACTGTAGCTCGAGCCTGCCAAACAAGAATCACCAGCCAGGTCCGTTACCTATGCGGCCAACTACGTCAATTCTGTCAAGAGTTTGCGAATTTTAGATTTTATTTTATTTTTGAATTACTTGAGGTATTTTACCTACACTTTCTGAACTGACTGAGTATATTTTTAAACTAAAATTTCTATGAGCAAGAGTGAATGAGCCTACCAATTTTTCCGGGAAAAGGTATTTTCACAAACCTTAACAAAGTTCTTTTACATTCCAAAATCAATACTGGCCCGACGACTTTCTTCCCCTCCGAAGGAAGTTGTGCTATGGATTTGTATCGCCAATAAACCATCAGTTGACCTCAGATTGGCTTGAACCCTCGAAAATCGGGTTCAGAAGGGATCACTTTACCCCGATACTACCGAGATCGACTGGATTTTACATGAGTTTAAAATATTTTTTTAGTAGTCGAATATTGGGTGGTTCGAAAACTGTTGTGCCATGTGGTCCGCAAATTAAACCATAGGGGAAAAAATGTATACTTTGTGAAAGGGGATGAAGAGTACAAAATTTGTTGGTGGTCCACAAGTGCATCGGATTCTTATCAATTGGTCCACTATTTGTAAAATATTGAAAAACCCTGAGCTAAATTATAATAACGGCGTGTCTGGGCTAATTCATTCGTAGCCCAGTTTGCAGATAGGGTAACCAGTACTAATGTACCGTTGTCCAGGGGACGCCCGAATGTACTAATCGTACATCCTTTCCGTGTCCCGACGAGATGCAGAGACGATGATAGCTAATGTAAGAGTGTGAAGCTAGTACAAATCATAAACGAAATTAACCCTGATTAACCAAACCCTGGTGACCGTGGGAATTATTTCCCTTTCAAGAATAGCTCACTGGTACCAAATGGGAATCGAACTCGGGATCTTTAGGTTCGAATTTCTTACGCGTAATGGATCGTTTGTAAATGTCTTCATTTAATTGGTAATGTACAACACTGTGTTTGGAAAGTTCAGTGCTTCACTTTCATAAAAGATGGGTGCCTCACTATTGCCTAAATGGACATTGATATACAGGTGAAATTTCATAAACTGCAAAAATTCACCTACAAAGAGTTTAGAAAGAAAAACGTTTCAAAAGATAATAAAATTGTTTGCAAGCAGATGGTCAGGAAATTAAAACCCGGACCCTTAGGGGTTATCGTAAAACATACCAACCACTTGATTAACTCTGTAGAGTAATATGCAGGTTTTATATTTTATAAATAACTAAAACAACAAAAAGGTATAGCTCCCAAAGATAGATTTTCAATTAAATATATTAATAATTCATTTCAATGTAACTTTGTAACAATCATGATTTTAGTCTAATTTCAACCCAAACCTGTTCCCATCCCCCCCTTTAATCCAATCACACGTGTGTGTATGTGTGTATGTGTTAAGTGACACTATATCATATTTAAGCTTCTACCCCCTTTACCCCCTTTTTCACGAAAATATCTTCTTTCATCGTGTAATCTCTTTGTGACCAAACGCAGAAAATACCTAGAGCGTAATTACATGCTTAGCATAACAGTCCATCATTCGAATTCATTCAGCGTACTATCTGATCAACCACCGCCAGTTACTTATGTCAGTGAGATGGGGAGCGGTTCCCCCCCTACCCCCCTTCGTCCAAGTTATGTATGTAACATTGTATCATAACTGTATCGTGTACGTATCTTCACTTCCTAATTTAAAGGCCCATATACCCGCGAGGGCTGACGATCTTTCTTTGTCAGTAGATCCAGCAGGTGTTAAAAGAAGCAGTGAAGCCGAACACAACGGCGGACGGACACTATCATCACATCGCTTCCCTTCCCCGGAGGTCCTCAAGTGCCAAACGTACACCGGTTACTACTAAATGTTATGACAAGCGTAAGCGTCCTGACCCCATTGTCTTTAAGAAAATGTCTTATTACGAAGCCGTCGACACTGAGATATCATTTAAATTTATTTTAGAATCGCCGGTAATTTGTTCTACCTGCCACTGCTCCGGTCAACGTAGTTTTATTTTTATTTTTAATGTGTGTGAGCTACGTGAAGATATTAAGATTGTGTTGAAAAAATAATTATGATAATTTTAATATTTCATTACAAGATAACTTAATTTTATTCATAGATGTAGTTTATGTTTTACCTTTTATTAGTTACTTTTACATGAGAAAAATTATAGGTTTGTTTTTATCTTAACTCACGCACGCGCATACTAGTAGAAAGGAATGCTTTTCTTTAAAACACAATATATTAAATAAAGAGTCTTTTACCAAAAAAACATCTATTTTTGCGGTCAACAATAATTATATATTAATCTACTATATTATTAGTGTTATAATTATTGCTAATTTCTATCAAAAGTGATATCTACACTTAACAAGAACTGTCAGGAGATCTAATATTTTGTCTCGCCATCAGATAAGGCCGTTCATATGATAATTGAACTTTACATTTTGTCACATATTTAAAGGCAGTATATATACAATAAATCCACGTGTTTGCCTCTAATCTTTACGACTAAGTGGGTAAATATTATTAAATTTTAATTTTTTAAAAATAGGTATGGATATAAAATTAAAAATCCAAAAATTTATAGTTTTTTCCTAGAATTGTGCCTCACAACCCATCATAGTTAAACACCTATATACTAATTACTCTAATGTGCTATGGATTAGGAAAGTGTAGTTAAAAGGAAGTACACCCCATTTGCGTGGAGAAAGTGGAAAACCATTTGGGAGGGGGGAAGCACTCTCATCACACCACCCGACCAAAACTTGAACTTCGATCTACCCGTCATCGGCAGTTGAGTCTATTGGGCTAGTGACGCCTGAGACCATGTGGCCTCCGAATAGAAGTATTATTATGGCTCAAAAAATGTTCATGTGCGTGCCAAAAGTTCCTTAAAATCACATCCTGATGGTATTTTTAAAAAATAAGTCGGTGAGTCGGGTTGTTTATCTGGATAGTGCCAAATATCGAGTTAATTATGGTTCTACACACACGACTGGAGCTACTAGCCTCTGAGCGAGGTCCTTCTAATCATTCTGACACCCTCACGCACCGTTCAAAGAGCACATTCCTCTACACCAGCGGAATTCGAGGCTAGCTCTGTCAAATAAGTGCGTGCCCATCGTAGTTCCACAATGGCAGAGGCCTTGTTAAATAAAACCCATACAAAGTGTTTTCCTATCTATTTTCTCCTTAGAAACCATACTCTGGTGGAAGGCGCCACTGTTCCTGTGTCGGAAATGATGACTCCCACCACCTTCTGGAGATCGGGAACCCCCGGGAAGGACACCATCTTATCCTCTTCCCTCACCACGGAAGGGAATAACATTTGATTCACACGTTCAACAAAAATAGAGACTAGAATAGTATCATCACTTCCCCTTCACTATAATATGTAGAGGGTTATTATTATTATCATTAGCAGCACGTCTTACTACCCGTTCAGGTTTTACGCACTTACGCTAACGTGTAATGGTAGGGTGATATCGAGATGAAATGGAGGACCTACAGTTTAACGTGGGATCCGAACCACGGCGGAGGCCTCGCATTCCACACATTCACAATTTGTGATTAGTATACGTCTTGTCAGAGGTGAAGGAAGGGTTTGGCAATCAGATAAATCTGTGCCAGGACCGAGGATTGAACCCTGGTCCCCCGCACAGAAGTCTGTCAGTCACCTTACCCCTAGACCAACAGGTCACCAATATGTAGAGGAGGTGACGATAATTAGTTTGTATTTAACTATTACAAAGCTAAATGCATGACATGATATAAGAAAGAAAACATATTATAGAAGTAAGAGAATTGAATTGGTAACAATAATAGAATAGACAAACAACATAAAAGGGTAATATTAAGATACAAAACTTATTGTAGAATGAAAGCTGGACAGAAAATAATAAAGGGTAGTAAAATCCGTTAGATAGGCTAGATAAATCAAGTAAATTATAGAAGTATAACTATAAACATTAAGTTCTAAACTGACAAATGTGACAGGGTTTAATAACTCAAAATATATAGGAACTTCCCATAGCATGGGAGAATACGCGTCCAAAACGACACGAAAACCGACAAAAGGAAGTTAAGTTGAAAGAATGTACTGGATGCCAAACCAGCCGGACTATAGCCAGACTTCCATTAGAAGGGTGTAAACAGAAAACATGGCGAATTATTTAATCATCAAGATATAACTGCAAATCCTATAGTTTTAGAGTTATTAAGCTAATTGACAGCCAAGCTAGCTAGCTTGACTCGAGAATATGAAAGATATCCTATATAATAAATTGGTAAGAGGACCTTCATTCAATTACATTAGCAGATGACTAACAATCAGGTGTCCACACAAAATTGTACTATGGATGGTCCCTTCCCAATGGGTACTGCCAGAGCAATTAATAGTACATTTATACCATCACCCACTCCCTGGGGTATACATAAAATCTAGTACACACCAACATTAAATAATAGGACAAATAAAGTGCCAACAAGGGAATAATGAAAACACTATCTGTTCGGGCCACTATACAAAACTAGCCGTGTTCCGCACTTTTCGCACCCAAAATAGGAATACAGATAAAGAGGAACCAACAAAAATATCGTGAGATACTGACCCAACTAGGTCCTAAAAAACAACGGCGTTAGACCACCTGCTTGTAGTCAATCAAAAATTCGGACAAGTGAGCTTGACGTCCATGGCATCATATGATATTGTGAAGTCTAAAGGACTTAAAACGGAATAATGAACCTATGGAGAAAATTAAGCTTAAAGCAAGGTCCTTACTAGGTATAGGGCTCCAAGCTCCTGTATAGAAGCTATGCTATATGAACATAGAGAAAACCTATAGTCAGACTATCTGACTAGAGTAATTAAGTTGGGTTGACACCAAACAAAAATTAGTCATTCTTACTAAATCAACAAGTCTGAAGGACTTTGACAACATTCGTAGAATACTTGAAACATCAGACAAGATTCCCTTGGCGTCGAGCTGGTGAGCCTCACGCCCCAGCCACGGATATCTGATTAACTACAGTCCTGTGAACCTAGGGGTCACCCGTTATATACTCTATATCCTGATTATACCGGACCAAATATGGGCATGTAAATAAGAAAAAGGAAGAAAGGGGGAGGTTTGGAACAGTGGAGAAAGAGTTGCCAAGGAAGTCCACTAGGGCAGCAGCGCTCGGGTTCACGGCATTGAATCAACGACAGTTGGGCTTTTCTTCAACTGGGAGTTCAAGGGTTTAGACGTCTGTTTTAAACTGCCACGTCTTCACTTCCGCCATGCTGGCAGCATACTGTATCGAAGCATGGTGAATGTATTCGGGAATATCCACTTAATGTAAGTAGAACACAAATGATATTTTTGCAGAATATATAAGTTTTACTTCTCTTATTTGGATTCCGTTATTACGGTTTTGTATTTTGAGCAAATTACGGCTTGTAAATTTCATATCACTTGTTTGACATGCTACAGAATTTGCATGAGCCGCGCAGCAAGTCACATGACCGCGGATATGTTTGTTGGCAACGCCAGAAATAAACACCAGAGTATAAACATTTCTTATTTTTGAGAAGATAAAACCCCTCTTTAGTACTAATGACACAATATATGTTTTAAATTTTGTGTTGTGTCGTGAATTTTTGTTAAATTATTAATTTATTTGAGGTATTTAACGAACACTTTTCGAATCGACTTGGTATACCAGCACACGAGAATTTATGTAAGCTAGAGCAAAAGGTCTACCAATTTTGCCGGGAAAGGTATTTTAACATACCTTCCAGGGTTATTTTCACATGCTACAATCGACAAGGGACCGACGGCTTTACTTCCTCTCCGAAGTAAGTTGTGCTACGGATTTTTATTGCTCCAGAAAAATCCGTCAACCCTGGCTGGGTTTAAGCCATGAACATCGGGTCCTAAGGCGAGCACTTTACCCCAAGACCACTGAGGTCTCAAAGACGAAGTTCGGGTTTTTCCTTTTACATATAATGAATTGGTTACCTAGAGACAATCTATAGAGTTAAGTTAATTTGTAGGTAATATGCTTATCAAACCATTTGATTCAGAAAGTGCATTTATATAATCGTAGTAATGACAAGTGTGAAGTGATGGTAATGACAAGGAAGAGGGTAAGGCTTAGTAAAGCTATAAAGTTGGATTGAGTAGAGCTGAGAAAAGTACAGAGCGTAAAATATCTGGGAAGATTGATTAGGACGAAAGGTGGAAGTAGAGAGGATATAATGTGAAGAGGGTAGCAGAAAGAGTTGTTCTAGATAGATGTGTAAGATACCTGCCATGGAGAAGGAACGTGCTCTTGAAATTCCCTTTGAAGTGTTGTACATGGCGTACTTTGTGCCTATTGTCACAATCATGGACATTGAATTTAAGAGAGACTAGGAAAGCGGAGGCTATGGGAATGAAGTTTGTGAGGAGCATGTTTAGCTGTCACAAGGAGGAATAATATTAGGAATGAAGTTATCCGGGAAAGAGTTGTGGGTACAAGGAGTACATGAGATAGTAGAGGAAGCAAGACTGAGATGGTATGGGCAGGTAATGAGGATGGAGAAAGAGATTATGCCAAAGAAAATGATGGAAATGAAGTGTGTAGGAAGAAACCCATAAGGGAGGCCAAGAAAGAGATGGGGGGCGTAGATAACATAAAATGTTCTAGTAAGATGAGAAGAATGGAATCAATTAAAGGAGGAAGAATGGCGGGAGTATAGAAGAAGATTGAGGAATTTTACTAAACTGACCTAGTCACAAACTGGAAACAGTTGGTGATGATTATTTATATAAAGACCACTACTGAAAGTACAGTTTTCAGCCATACCAATAATTGAATCCATGAAACTCAGTTCAGGGGGGGAAAATCTTGAGTTATGAAAATGGGAATCTCCGTATAAGCGTATACACTGGGGAAATTACGTTGTTACACCAGAGACGAGGGGGATCCTCTTTTGTTTGGGGTTGTGTACAAATAGGCCTACTTTCATGTATACTGAAATGGTGAATGGAATGTTATGTAAAAAATAAATAGTACGACACAATCACACATAATTTTTTATCATATTGTAACCAATTATAGTTTTTAATAAGCAGGTGGTCCAACACCTTAGTTCAGCTGGTAGTGAACCTGTATCAAGGCTGTAGCAAGGAGGGGTTTGGGGGGTTCAAGGACCCTCCCGAAATTTTATGAACAAAATATATATGGCTTTATTTATGGTTCAGAAATATCAAAATTAAGCGACAAGTACAAATTAGGAGCCTGTGTTACCATAAAAAGCATTTCGGATAGCTTTTAGAGGTGTTTAAAATCTAGAACTTTTCCTAGCCTTTGGTATCTATGGTGTTATGTTGCAGAAAAAAAAACTTCCGACGATATCTTCTAGAACTGATATCACTTAAGAATGTTTTCTAGATTCAGGAAAATGGGGGATATTCCCACCAAGCCCCACCTGAAATTATTGTTTTTCTACGGCATTGACCTGTCTATTGAAATAAAGGTCCCAGGTTTAATTCACGTCAGAAAAATTATCACTTTTGAAATAGGGGGAGGGGGCCGGGGGTCATTCAAGTTTCAAAGTGATTAATTAACCGTAAGGTGACTTGGTGGTGTGCCTATTTAATAATTTAGATATTTTACACGTTCTTTGCTGATATAATCAATCAGTTAAGATAGTGTAGGTTAAATTAATATCAATTTAGCCTCCACCTTCCTCCCATAATGAAAACATATTTTTGATCATTTCATTTTTAGCACCACGTCTTACTACCCGTTCGGATTATACACTTATGTACTAATTGCACTAATAGTTTTAGATATTAGGAAGGTTATATTTAATGTTAGGATACCCGCATTTATGTGGAGGGAGAGTGGGAAACCATTTTTGGAAGAAAAAAAACCTTTCCCAGTTCACTCGACTGAGATTTGAACCTCAATCTCCCCGTCATCGGCAGTCTAATCTACTGCGAGACTGGTGCCTTCGACCCTACTGTCACCGAAGCGGGTGTGTGAGTGTTATCTTGAAATAGTAAAAATATGTCAAATAGCAAAGTCCATGCAGGTAGGAATAACTTTCGAAACGAGAACAATAATTTCTAACAGAGTACATTGGTCGATACAAAGAGTGGTGGAGGGTTGGGGGGCGGGGGGGGTTAAAGAGGGAGGTGTGCGCGCGTGGAAAAGAATCGCCCCTGGCAATGCTCCCATATGTATAGTGCCGATATTATACACACGAGATGGGACATGTTTCCACACTCAGTCGCACTACGGCTAACAACCGTCCATGGTCGGATAGTACTGCCGTGCGTTCAGCGAGATGGGGTCTCCCCCTCCCCTCGTCAGGCTGTGTTTACATCACTGTCGAGGGTTTAAGGCGTTACTCTGTCAGTAGAATAAACTGCCGGGGTGGATCTAGGTTTGAATCTCGGTCGGGGGTAATTAGAGTGGTTTTTACCCCAAATTGTTTTACACTCTCCAACCGAGCAAATGCGGCTACACTTCATGTAGATATAACCTCCCTAATACCCAGTATCATTGGCGTAATTAGTACATAAGCGTATAGCACGAATGGGAAGTAAGAAACCGTGCAAAAAAATTATGAAGTTTTTATTTTATGTCTTTGGTTAGTTGAAATTTCAAAATTGCCAAACTCCATCTTATAATTGAGGACTGGTTTGTTTCCTTTTAAACTTTAGTTTGTTTAAACTATACACTCATACTGAAATTATTATATTAGTGTCATTTCTAATATTCCTTTGTAATATTGTAATAAATATATTCCTAATATTAATATTATTCATTAGCCCGCTTGATGCGTAGCAATACACTTTGCAATTCAGCACGCTGTCGCCCCTTTGCAAAAGTGTGCTCTTTCTTATCGATATTTATCATGCAATTATCCCTTTATTATCAGATAGTTAACATACTATTTGTAAAAACTACATACACTATGTTTATAGTATGTCTACTGTTTTCTTGGTGGAGAACCATCACAGATCTGATTGCCAAACCCTTCCTTCACCTCTGACAAGACGTGTATTAATCACAACTTTTGAATGTGAAAAATGCCAGGCCTCCACCGTGGTTCGGATTCCACGTTAAACTGTAGGTCCTCCATTTCATCTCACAATCACCCTACCGTTACACATTAGTGTAAGTGCATATAAACCGAACGGGTAGTAAGATGCGGTGCTAATAATAATAATAGTAACCTCGGTGCAAAATAACTCTCTTCACTTTGTTGGCATGGATCGTTAAAAATAATGTATGTTTCCAATAACCATGCGAAGTAACTTTTAAATCATCCTGTGTATAGATCAATCCGTGGCAAGTGATACAATATGTTACACCATGATGAAACTTTTCACATATAATGCTAAAATATATAAGTTTGAGTTTGATTGTTTTTTCAAAAAATTTAGTTTTGATAATTCAAGGTCAGACAATTGTATGACATGACCTTACAATTTGTATCTGTTTTTATTTATTTGAAGTATTTAACGTGCAATTTATGAACCAACCGATTATATGATCAAATGAGAATTTCTTTGAGTAAGAGTGAAGAGGGCATATCAATTTTCCCAGAAAGGGTATTTTCACATAGGGAAGACCTGTCAATAGTGGGCCTGCCGGGGCATAGTGGTCACCCCTGTTTAGTTTTTGTATTAGTGCTGATATCTAGCCAACATCGAAATAACCTTTTCACTATAACTCTACGTAGTTGCCATAAAGCTGATGTAATGGTCACTCCATATTTGTTGACGCAGCACATAGAAAACTTGTTTTTCGAGTATTTGATCTAAGGTAAGCATATTACTTAACATAATACTGTGCTTAGGGTAATAGGGGAAATTCTGTTATAACAATTTTTCTGTAACTCAGATTTAAAACAAAAGATTGGTAACAATTTTTTTGTTTACAAAATAATGCTACCTTGTGAGACGTAATTGTTTTGTTTTGTAAATAAGTAGGGGCAATGTGGCCCCTTTCAAATATTGAGGGGACCACTTTACCTCAAGCATGAATAAAATAAAATGTATGCGACAATATTAGGCTATATTTATTTGTATTCATCAATAATGGTTCGGAAGCGGGATAGAAAGAATTATCAACAAAGTTGGAGTCCAAATATAATGAAACAAGCAGTTCTCGCTGTCCGGAATGGGGGAATTGGATTTAAAAAGGCAAGTAAGCTATATAGTATTGCACGATCTACTCTATAAAGAGAAGCGTAAAAGAATATCGATTTGGATGCAAATGAAGAGGAGAAAATTCTTGGTGCAATATGCTCTGTATTTAATCTTGAACAGGAGAAAGAGTTAGTTCAATATCTAATGAAGATGGAAAATGTTTTATGGTCTAACAACAAGAAGATATTCATCATTTAGCTTTCCAGTTTGCTGTAATGAGTTCCCTTCAACAAACGTTTAACAAAACCATTGGTTTATCTGGGGAAGATTGGTTGCGTGGACTACGAAACCATCATCCTGAACTATCGCTGCGTACACATGAGCATACATCTACAGCAAGAGCACAACGATTTAGCAAACAAACTGTTGGCAAGTTTTTTTCATTGTCAAAATCCACATATAATTTTTAATGTGGAGGAAACAAGAATAACAACAGTGCAGACGAGGTCAAGCATAGTTTTTGCCTGCAATGAGAAAAGACAATTGGGAGCAATGACCTCTGCAGAACGAGGATTGGTGTCAAAGGGAGTAATCTGCGGGTGGATATTTCATACCACCTATGATGATGTTCCCAAGACATAGAATAAAAGCAGAACTGTGAGATGGTGCTCCACCCGGGCGTGTGTTTGAATGCAATGGGTCAGGATGGAGTTTGAAATTCTCTCTTCTTGGTTCGACCATTTTTTTTATCAATGATGGACACTCAACTCACACAAAAAACTTGAATGTTATCAATCGGGATAGAGAAAATAATGTCCCAATTCTTTGTTTGCCGTCTCGTTGCAGTCATAAAATCCAGCCATTAGATGTGCCATTCATGTTCTCCCTTAACACATTTTACGTGTCTGCTGTCGAGAAATGTCTTCGTAATAATCCAGGCCGTGCAGTGACCAAATATCAAATCGGTAAGTTCTATGGGGAGGCTTATTTGAAGGAAAGCACACCGTCAACAGCTATCAATGGGTTTAAAAAGTGTGGTGTCTCCCCATTTGAACCCAACGCTTTCGAATAGGCTGACCTTACACCTTCAATTCCAACTGACAGGCCAGATACAAATTGTTCAACTCCAACAGCTATTAGATCTACTGAAAATGTGAACTCACAAATCTCACTTTTTGCGGAAACCTCTAATAAAAATGACAGATTTAGCTCCTCGTTCACTTTCAGCACAGAAGAAATTACTCCTTTGCCCAAGACTTCACGAGCCCTTGGTGATAAACCTAGCCAAACGAGAAAACGAGGGAGAACTGTAATTTTATCATAAGTCCCTACAAGGACGAACTTAATGAACAACAAATTAAAAAAAAAATCACTTTAAATGATCAATTAAATCTGCCTGAACCTTCAGGAACTAAACAAAGAACAACAAATCAAAAGTAAAAAATTGCCATCAAGAATGATAAGCCTATAGCTAAGCCTACAGAACACTGATAAAAATAGCGATAGTGTTGAGTGTGGGTATTGTCATGAAAACTTGATTACATCTCAATCTGGTGAAGAATGGATATGTTGTAAATCATGCTTGCAATGGGCACATGAAGAGAGTGCTGGTGTTGAAGATTAATATTTTAACTATACTTGTGATTTTTGCATTTTTTTTTAAACTTAAATTTCTTTGGAAATATAATGTATGTCGAATCTCTAAATATTCTATATTTTTTAAATTAACATTTATTTTCATAATAAATCAGACAAATTAGCTAACATGTAAACAGGGACCACTTTGTCCCACGCTCCCCTGGCGTAAAGTGGTCACTCTGTAGGCCTTAACAAAATAATTAAAATTAAAATCTGACAATTTTTGTTTTCGCAAGGTAAAATTAGAAAATCTGTATGAAGCCATGAGAATTTCATTTTTAAAAATCCAAATACATTGAGAGAAAAGATGACTTTATAAAAAAATGTTTTTTCTTAAGGTGGCCACTTTGACCTGGTCTCCCCTACCTTACAGGGTTCTTTTACACGCCACAATCGATATGGGATCAACAGCTTCACTTCCCCTCTAAAGGAAGTTTTGCTACAGTTTTTTATCGCTCAATAAAATTACGTCGACCCAGGCTGTATTTTAATCCACAAACATCGGGTGCTGAGGCGAACAATTTATCCCAAGACACCTTGAAATTAAAAACTCTCCAAAAATAGTGATGCAATCTATGTATCATGTAAAAGCTAGCTTAAAAAAAAATTATTCTATCCCATTTATAGATTGATAGATTATTTATTTTGTAATTGTATATCACAGGAAAATTGAGTGTTTTGTTATAGATTTCAGAGGGCGCTAACTTAACTACTGCGGATAAAAATAAATGGATTTTTTTTCACCTTCTTTGTGAGTACAATAGATGAGGTAGATTTGAAGAAGAAAAAAATGCATTAGGATAAGGTTCAAAAGTGTTAAAATATTGGATCACTTGAACTATGTATGGTTTTATTTATGACTCTATAAAATAAACTTTAAAACAACTGTATCAGGTATACTTGCTAGGATTCACTGCATTATTATATATATACAAGTTTAATGCACAAAGTTATAACCGAATATAATATAACTAACTAAAGATTCGTACCCAAACGAAAAATCATCCAAGTCAACTTTCTTTCTTGTTCAGAGTTTGTAGTAATGCGAAAAAAAAATCATCATCTCATTTTTTTAAGAGAAATTAACAATGTTTTATGACATAGGAAACCAGCATCCATACATTAACTGACTAATATAAATTAAATGTAGACTGCGGCTTCGTTATTGAAAGTGTATACACTTTGATAATGATAATACTTGAGGTGTATTATTTTATTTGAAATTTTTGTTTTTTATATTTAAAAAAATCTGTTTGATACAATTCGGCTGGCCTTTGTGTTCTAGTGGTAAGGGTTATTGGATAAAGGTATAGAATCACTCGGGTTTGACCCAGTGGTTATAGGACGGTTTCAAACTCAGCCTAGGAAAGACAACTTAGGAGCTACTTGAATAAATAAGTAGCATCTCCGGTCAAGAAATTGGAAATTAAGAGCGTGCGTCACATGCCAATCTATGAAACAATGGGCTCGAAATCGTAAATTTACACCAGCACTATTAGACGTGGATCATTTCTTACTTAAAATTAATGGAGATAAAGCGTTAAAATAAGTTCTCAATAATAAACATTGTTGAAATATTAAATTATATTTGGATATAAACTGCATTGAAAGGCCGTTTTTTGACCATTTTAGAATGGCTTCACAGATAAGCACTGTGCACAAATCTTCATTCTGTCATAATAGGGGCATAGTATAGATAGTAGCAAGAAACTTTGTAGCTTTGTCCCCCATTGTCACCGCGGAAAATTTCTAGTAATCATTCAAATACGAATGCTCTGCACACATTCCTGGTATATCGTAGGTATTTTCTTTACCCTTTTACTCCCATAATACCTCGCGTCAGCCGGGAGTTGAGTTTGGCCTGATATAACGAGAGGGTTCGTTGTGTTGACCAAATGACACCCTATATCCGCAAATTCTGGTACTATAACCTCTAATGGCGGCAGCCGCTCGCTCAGGATAGCTCACTTGTGAGCTCACACGATGGAGTTGTTTTTTTTTGCTGTACAGCTCGAGTGATTGCTGATAGTAAATTGTAGTTTGACTACTATTGGCAAAGATTCTTCCTAACTTTACCTTGACCACATTACAAGTGTGAGCAGTTACGGCTCGTGTATAGACACTACGGAACTATAGCACCCCTTATTTCCACTTGATATTATCGATAACATTTAATATAATGAGTCATTTTTTTCTTTAATTCTTTCTTTATTTTTTAGTACAATATATATTCCTTAAGCTTAATGTCAATACTTCAGTAGCCATCCCCCAGTTTATGAAAAAGATACAAAAATTTTTGTATGGAACTGTGCGCTTCACAGTGCCAGTGACGTGGTGTTTGATTGTTGTGCTCATGCGCACATAGGAGGCGGGTGGGGAGGAAGGCAGGACTGCCAGGTAGAGAGAGCACTGTTGCTCTTGCAGTGCCACATCTGGCATGATGGTGGAAGGAAGTTTATTTTTACTCAGCGTGTGTTGTGCTTAAAAACCGTGTACTATATTCTTGAATGTGATACAGTGTAGAAGATTGTAGAGTTAGATTATTATTCTGCTTCCAGCTATTCTATGAGATTCATTTTTTTCAGTTATTTTATTTAACAGAAAGACTAAATGCGCTTGCAGTACTTTCAATGGAGAAAAATTTCCTCGATTATCGTCATCCGTAGATCAAGAAGAAAATTATTGAAATTTTTGCGCCAATTAGAACCAGAAGAATGGATTTAATTTTTAAATGAATAGATAAAGCTTGAACTGTAACAACTTAAGTTAAAGTAATTTTAAAATTATTTTTTTTGTTAAGATTTTATCAATTTCCTGAATAAATTTTCTTTTATACATGTTTTTTTCCTTTTACACAATTTTAAAACAAAGGTTAAACATTTTCTGGAGCAGCACCCCCACTAATTTTAGCTACGAACCACCACTGAGTATGACAAAAATATTTCCAGCCCTTATCATTTAAGTGGTCCGGAGTTAAAGTACCACCCCTTTGATTAGCCAGTAAGACTCGTCGTAAATACCGGTCAGCAAGGAGACGGTTAATTCTGGAAGATTTTTTTTCTTTAAAAAACACATTATGAATCCTAAAAAATGGCAAAAGGAACAAATTTCTAAATTGTGGAAGGGCAAAATTATTTTAAAATATAATTATTAAATCTATCTTCATAGAGGTGGAAATACTGTTATATCAATAATAATATTTATCAAAGCCTAGAATCTACTTTTCTCGATCATTATGTAAGAGCTCTGTACAATTTGTATTTTTATTGTATTTGCTTAAAAATATATATATTTATAAACACTAAATATGAGTTACTGTATTATTCAAAGGTCTGAAACAGTAATATGATGTTGTATCTAAATACTAAGTTTTAATGAAATCACTCAAACCGTTTCAGCTGTAGATCAAGGGGCAGACATCAGACAATTAAGATCCACTTTTGTGAGCTTAAGGGCCCATTTAAAGTAAAAACAGTTTAACTATCCCCATAAGGGTATGCACGACTGAAATTTATTGTATTTATGATACTCTTGTTAAGTCTAAACTACTGATATATCAAACATTTTAATAAAAACAACTAAATAAAAAAAATTAAAGCTTCAATAGCTAAATTAATAGCGGATTGTACAATAATTTTAATAATTTAGCATACTAGCTGATTGTAGTCTCCAAACTTAAGACTTTATTCAGTGACAGTGGCTATTTGTAATATCAATATTTTAATTACTAGATTACTATCTGACAGATTTTACTATCAAAGGCTAAGACGCCAACTAAAGAACTATATTACTGTATTAGCTAAATTTAAGGCTTCAATAACTTAAATTTATATTGTACAATCAGCTAGTACTTAATACTTTGATAATCAAAGTACTAGCTGATTGTCCTATCCAACCATAAGACATTAATAACTAACATACTAGCTAATTATAGTATCTAAAGTTACTAATTTAGTAACTTAAGTACTAGCTTATATTACTGCCGAAAGTTAATACTTTAGTAACCTAAGTACTTGATTATTGTATGATCCAAACTTAAGGCACTAATTAACTTAACTGACATGCTTGCCGATGTACTGTCCAAGATGAACCCATATGATCCAATTCGTCATAGGTAGAAATAGATCCAGGGTTACCCTTCTACATCAGTCCAGTGAGCAAGGGAAATCCCACTGGAGACAGACACTAGAATGTGGCACTATAGCTAGTGCTCCAGTCACATGTACTTGAAAGTACTTGGATCATTGCACTTGACCACAGCACTATATAGTCATGACGCGTTATTGCAAAGGGAGGTGAAGAGGGGGAAGAGCGGGGGGGTTGCTCTGATATAATTAACACAACACTGCAGACTCAGGATATACGGTTAGTAATAAACTGAAATGTTCTACTAGGGTGGGTGTGGGGGGGGGGCGGGGGGAAGGGGAGGACTCACCAGAAATATTCACCAATTACTAGTAACGATGCGTTCTGGCCATTTATCGACGGCGTATCGAGAGGGTATTACAAGGTAATATGCAAATTCAGACGGGTCATTTGGTCAGCAACGTTTTTTTTTTTTTTTAATTATTACTACAAATACAGTATGTACCGGCGAGATCGTTCACACCCGCATCGGTGGGTCACACCCTATAACACGTCATTCTCGTATTAGTCTGAATTTTCGGTGATTGGGAGATCAGGGATTGAATCTCTGTTGGGATTACTGACTGTTTTTGATTTTACTAAAATCTGTTTTACAAAAGATATCTCTATGCAAATGCGGGTGAATTTCCTCTAAATCCAACCTTCTCAATCCCTAGAAATTTAACATAACTAGTTAACAATTGGCTGAAATACCCAGCTTTTGCCGGGATGGATGTTTTTAGTTTAATGGTTGTACGTGAAAGGCAACTTTAAAATTTGTGCCTTCAAGCCCTGAGTTTCTCAGGACCCGATTAGGTTTTTAATTAATTTAAAAAACTAATTAAAATTCAGTCTTCGAGGAGCACATGTTCTTGCACAGGAGCTACTGATGCGGTGTAAGTTTATATCGTGCAGTGCTCATTAGAGAAAAACATTCATTTTTTTAATAAAGATGTAGTTTAGAAAACATTATAAAAAGTTTGTATGTAAGGAATGATTATTATTATTATTTGTTATGTCTTACGACAGGTACAGTGCTTTTATCAGTGAACTTGGACCACCAATGCACCCTGTCCTCTGCCTCCTCCTTCAGATCCAAACGATACGTAGGATTAGATAGGAGTTTAAAATAAATGGTCAATTCGTAGTTTAGATTAAAAAATTTATTTTCAAATTTTATCTTATCTTAGTTAATATTAGTTTAACCCAAAAGAGTAGTAAGACGCGGTGACAAAAAAATATAGATATATAAATATATATAGATATATAAATAAATAAATATATATATATAAATATATATAAATAAATATATAGTTATATATACGTCGTGAAGTATGTTTAGCACCGCATCTTTATATCCTTTCGAGTTATAAGCTTATGTACTAATTACTCTAATGGGTTAGGTAAGAGTAAGGTTGAATTTAGAGTAAGTATACCCACATTTTCGTGGAGAGAGAGAGAGAGAGAGTGGGAAAGCATTTAGTAAGAACCACTCTCATTACACTTGACTGGGATCAAACCACGATCTTCCCGTCATCAGCAGTCTAGTCTATTGCTAGAGTAGTGCCTTAGACCATTCGGTCACCTGAGAAGATTAAACCTAACTGTTAATTTTTATAAAAAAAAAATATTTATAAACACTAAATATGAGTTACTGTATTATTCAAAGGTCTGAAACAGTAATATGATGTTGTATCTAAATACTAAATTTTAACGAAATCACTCAAACCGTTTCAGCTGTAGATCAAGGGGCAGACATCAGACAATTAAGATCCACTTTTGTGAGCTTAATGGCCCATTAAAAGTAAAAATACATCATAAGCTTGGTGTAAAAAAAAGTTCAAAATTACAATACTTTCCCTACGAGAAAATAAAAACGCCGCTAAACTTAACAAATAGCACCAGAAAACCACATAATAAAATTATAAATCATGTTAAGTCCCATGGCCGATTCCATTTCAATAAGCACCGCCGCTAAAACAGACCAATTTATAATTCCATTACGATCCAATTTAACTTTAGAGACTGACGAGCTTACAAATGAACAAAAACATCAACAATAGCGCTTCTGTTCGATTAAATGATACAGTGAGGTGAGACTTGGACGAGGGGTTGCGTCGAAAGGGTGGATTTAGTAAAGGCTACACATAGTACAAAAACAACACACTATCCCTAACTACTTTCATCGCCCTTACACACTATTTTATAAGTAGCTTAAATTATTTGGTGTCAAAAGAGAGCGACATTGTGGAAAGCAGCATCTAAGGGGATGCGATAAAAGGTAAATATTATTTAGTGTTCATTGCAAAACATTTTTTGGCCGAAATAAATCAAATATCTCTCCAGTAGAAACATAAAGAGTATAGTTTTCTTCACATGGTGATATCAACAGTTGTTGAATACCTGTGTTGAGCATAGTGAGAATAAATGATTTTTTTTTTATGAAGAGGGAAAGTCGTCATTAAATTCCAGGACATCCTCTTGACAGATATTCAACAATGGTTGTTTTAAACATACGAAGAAAATAAGACTAATTCTAATGGAGAAATATTTATTTGATTTATTCAAAACAAAAAATAACAGTTTCCCTAACAAAACCGCAAAAATATGGTCCTTATCACATGTTCCCTCAATGTTTATACACACACATTTTATATATATATGTAAATATATATATGTAAGTATATATATATATGTAAGTATATCAACCCCCAAATAATGAAATATAATAAATACGTGAAACTCATTTACCAATCTGGGCAGGCTCCCGCCAGAGGCGCCACTTGTGTAATAAAAAAATAAATGAATGACGGAATCCCAGACAAAGACAACCATAAAATGCATTTAGGACTTCCTACTTGGCTCACAATGCGACAAAACAGTTTTTACTCCATGCATAATGATTTCTTTAATAAATCATTCCGAAAAAAAACCACCCAATTATGTTATGTTATATAGTAGCCTATTATTGGTCTTTTTTTCATTTGTGTTTTCAATATCTATCTTTTTGCGGACATATTTTAAATTAAGTTTTTAACTATTATATTAATATTATTAAATAATAATTATAAATTTCCTCGTGCATTTTTTAATCTACGTGCTCGAGGTGAAAGTGTAGGCAACACCATACAAGGTCAATCCTTTTAGTTTTTGATCAAAAGAAATCAAATAATTCTCCAGTAGAATCACTGACAATTTTGTTTTCATATGGTGACCTCAAAAATTGTTGAATATCTGTCAAGAGTGTTCCGTAATTTAGTTACAACTTTTTTTCCCTTCATTTAAAAGGTTTGTCATATAATGCTGCTACGCTCATGACAGATATTCAAGAACTGTTGATATTAATATGGAAAAAATTAAACTCTAGGGTTCTACTGGGGCATTATTTTACTATGGCCAAAAACATATTTATCTATGAATAGTGATTTTAAAAAATCTATCTTTAGCCGGCGCTATCCACACTTCCACCTTAAATGTAAGAAAATGCACTAGGGTGAAGTGGGATAGAAAAGGCACTAGGGTAAAGTGGGATAGAAAAGGCACTAGGGTAAAGTGGGATAGAAAAGGCATTTGACCGCTTCTTCGCAAGTTGGCACGGTCTAAGCGAGAGATCGTGTGAGAAGTCCCAGAACTTGTCAGGTCCATCAATCTTTGGGGTAAGTTACGTCGATAGTTCAATGCCTTATTTGAATTCCGCTCCCATCTTCCGTCATACCTTGATGTCGCACCAGAAAATTAAAATATTCTACGGTTTGAATGATAAACATGTTTGGGTTTTTTTTAAAGATGATAACTAAAATAAGACAATCAGTATTTTTTAATCTTTTCGTTTTTGATATAAAAAAATCGCTTTTCTTTTGTTTCTATAGAATGAACATTATTTGAATGAACAATAAAATGCATAGTATCATAATTTATATTCAACATTAAATATTTGAAAACACGATCCACATATTAAACAGCTAGGAGCTTTATAATTTAATGATTATTGTGATGGAAAGTTTGGTTTGAATTCTGGTCGACTGCACTGAGGCTCGATTTATACACTGTGGTCTAACAATACTTTAACCCGTATAGGGCCTACATTTACTCTCATTTCTAAACCCTAGCTTAATTCATTAGTAACTTTTGTGTACAACTTTTATTTTAAATGAGTGTACTTTTATACTGGGGCTTTTAACGACTTATTTCAAAAGAAAAGTACAAGGAGGATAATTTATAGGAAATGCAGCACATTGTCGTGGAGGTAGGATAATATTTAGCACCGCGTCTTACTACCCGTTCGGGTTATACGCTTTAAGTACTAATTACTCTAATGGACTAGGAATTTGGAAGGTTGAAATAGAGGAAGTGAACCCGCATTTGCGTGGAGGGAGAGTGGAAAACCATTTAGGAAAAACCACCCCCAGTTCACCTGACCGAGATTCGAACCTCGATCTCCCCGTCCTCAGCGGTTGAGCTCAACACGACAAGCGCGTTAGCCAACTACGCCATCGAGGCGGGTGTAGGATAATAACATCCTAAATAAAATAATTCGTGAAAATCCGTTCATCTCTAGTGTTCTTGATACGGATTTGAACCCAAAACTCTTAGTCAACGATATCCGACTGCAGGACGAGTATGATGTCTTAGATAAGTGGTGCACAACCTGGGGTACAAGAAGATATCTTAGAGAGTACGTAAAGTTTGAAATATATTATATAAATTTTTTATTATTTAGCGTGCTTTCTTTTAACACCACGTCTTCCCACCCGTTAGGGTTATACTCTTATGTAGTGGTGACCTTGCGGTCTAGGGGTAAGGTGTCAGACTTCTGTGCTAATGGTCCGAGGTTTGTGCCGGGGGCCCTGGATTCAATCCTCGGTCCCAGCACATATTTATCTGATTGCCAAACCCTCCCTTCACCTCTGACAAGACGTGTATTAATCACAACTTGTGAATGAGGTAGGAACGCCATGGCCTCCACCGTGGTTCGGATCCCACGTTAAACTGTAGGTCCTCAATTTCATCTCACAATCACCCTACCACTACACATTAGCGTAATTGCGTACAAACCGAACGGGTAGTAAGATGCGGTGCTAATAATAATAATAATAATCTTATGTACTCACTACGCTAATGGGTTATGAATTAGAAAAAAATCGAATCTAGAGGAAGTGTACCCACATTTGCTAAGACAGAAAGTGAGGAACCATTTTAGAAAAACTACCTTCAGTACACCAGACCAGGATCGAACCACGATATCCTCGTTATCGGCAGTCAGGTCTACTGTGATAATAGCGCTTTTGACAGTTCGGCCACCCAACCGGGTAAAATTTACGTTAAATAACCCAATACAAATACTATCCACACTGCTGATCACGTGGAAATATGCTCAAGTCTGATTTGACTGTTTTCAAGAATAACGGGGTTCGGTTCCCGTCCGGGTCTACTGAAAGTGTTTTCCACCACTCAAATCGGGGTACACATATAGATCTACCTTCCTCATACTTATCCTATTTGTGGTAAATATGTGAATGTACTAGATGGGTAGTAATGCCAGAGTATCGGAGAAATGGAGTCGGGGTAATGGATTTGTAACGTTAACAACCCCCTCAAGGAAAGACACACACTCCAAGACATTAAGAGGTACCTTTCAGATTTATTTTTTTTGAAAGAAAAAAAATAGAAAGAGATAAGTGTGACTACCCCTCATCTTCCCAAAGCCGACACAAATAGCCCGTCCCAGCTATAACCCAATCAAGAAGAAACGGAAGCTAATGCTTCAACCATTTCTTTAAGGCCACCTAGGGAATCCACTGATGTGCGAGTAGCGTTTGTACGAGACATTAAAAAAAAATAAGAGAGAGAATCTTCTCTTTCTCGTTGATACGTTTCTTGGAAATCTTGTTGAATATTAGCCCATCTCCCATTTGACTCTATCCACCCCTTCTCTCAAACTCTCGACGTTTTGTTGTTTGAAAGAGGGAGGAAGAAGAGTCCGTCAGTCTGTAAGTCGGCAATTACGGTGATTCCCCTTCACCCTTATGTCCCCAAGGATATCTACTGGACTTTGGTCAGTAAAAGAAACTATGAAAGGGAAGGTTACAGATTTCTATACTGTAGTAATATAATAATGAAAAAAAAAACATTCCCAGTCAGCTCTGGAAGTAAGAGGGGGGGGGGGAGAAACTGTTTGTAGACATCAAAGAGATGGTGCATGATCGGTTACTAAGAGAGAGAAGAAGGAAAGTGGAGGGAGAGTGGAGGGGGGAAAAGGGAAGAACATTGCCGCACTGGTGTTGAATATTTGATGACGACTGGTGATGGTATAAGATGACATAGTTGGTGTTTTATTCAAGTCCATTACGCCTTTCTATGAATCCGTTGGATTTCTCTTTAGTTCCTGTTCTTCCTTAAATTGGCATTAAATTGTTTTACTAAGATCAATAGTGTATTATTAATTTATTATTATTATTTTGCGCCATGTCTTACTTCCCATCCGGAAGAGATAAAAAATGTTAAATTAAGAGTAAGTATAACAGTATTAGTGTGGAGGAATAGTGAAAAACAATTTTCGAAGAAAAAAAACCCATAATGCAATCGGCTTAAACATGGTATCTTACTTTAAATGACAAAAATAAATATAGGTTGTTCAAAAACAAGATTCTTGGAAAGATATTTGGTACAAATATGGATGAAGATTCTGGGAAGTGGAGGAGGTTACATAATGATGAGGTACCTAACATGTGCTCATCACAATACATTGTAATGATGGTAAAATATCGTATAATAAGGTGGGCAGGACATTCAGTGGGAAAGGGAGAATCTAGAACAGTTTTCAGCAAGGTATTGTCTGGTTAACCCAATAGGAAGAGACCACTTGAAAGAAACGGATGGGTAACATAAGAATGTACCTTAGAGTGAAAGGGCGTAATGATTTGAAGTGAATAGAACTAGCTAAAGATATAGTGTAGTGAGGTAGACTGGGTATAACTAGCTCAAGATATAGTGTAATGAGGTAGACTGGGTATAACTAGCTCAAGATAGGAATAGGGTGTAATAAAGTGGACTGATTGGATCTAGTTCAAGATAGAGATAGTTCAAACTTTACTTTTTATAGAAACTTCAGATAAAAAATTAGAATTTGAGAGTGTGACGAATCTTAACGTTTCACGACATTTTAACATTTAAAAAACGGTGTGTGTGTATTTCAGCCCAGAGCCGAAACCATTTTACCGATCAGGCTAAAGATTGGTATCTAAAAAAAATAGAGTTTTGACAAAGTTTCCCCCGAGGATTAACACTAGAGTAGTTTACTGAAGCGTTAAAAAACAACTGAATTCCACTATGAAGATTTTTATTAGCTTTTATGTATACATACTGTAAAATTATAAACAAAATGACAATTCTCATTTTCCCACTAAAATGATTTTTAGGTTAGTTTGCATGGGCATACATTCCCTACTTTGATCAAATACCCGCAACTATGTTAGATACAAAATAACTTATCATTATAAAGATGTAGAACTATTATAAATAAAACGCCTTTATTTGAAATATATATTTTATAAAATCAATATTTTCTCAGCTAAAAATAAAATAATATATATTTAAATTAAAATTTATGATCTTTGGTCGAAAAAGATATTCCTCTATCCTCAATGTTTCTGTAAAATTGTATATTTTGTTGATTTACTCTCTATGGTGGCTTGTTTCTTCAACAATGTATATTATTTCCTTTCACAAATCTTTCTAGCTTTAAGTAAATGTCTCCATTCTTGGGTTAATGATTGAAAAAAAATGCTGGGTGCACCATAATAATTATTTTATTCCTACTTTTAAAACAATAGTTGTCAACGATTTCATGTGTGTCGCACCGGTGAACAGAATTTATTAAAATAAATTAATACGCATTCACTTGGTAGGAGGATAAGAAATATAATCGGAAAATCTCGTTTAGAACACCCCTCACCCCCTTCACACATATCCCCTCAGCATACCCGATGACCCTATACCTCCCCGTCAATGGTTACAAAGGACAATCAAGCTTGATACGTCCTAGACCACGCGACCTTGCGGGTGTCCTTTTAGTACAATTTACGTTTAATTTTTATTACTAGTTCCGGTACCCATTCCACCCATTTTAAAGTCAAAATTATAAATCTAAGAAAACCCTATTTGGGACACATTTCCCTCAACCATGACTCCAAAAATTCTACCAACCGGAAAATAGAAATAATAAAGCCTCTTATATCTTCTTCCCCACATGGAACCGAATCCAGGTCTCCAGGATCTGTCTCTACTTACTATGGCCTTTCAAAAGAGATATTTAGTTCCATGCCACGTTTTAATAAATAGAAGAAACTTAATTTCACGCGACGTATTTTTTTTATTATTATTATATCGAAGCCAATTCTTTATATGAGATGTCGTCTTTTTTTTCTTTATTCCTCGATTCAAAAACTCAATGTTTTTACTTCACGACTATCAACTTTTCTATTTCCTTAGATGAGCTAATTAAAAGTCTTTAGAATTTATTTTTAGTATCGTTCACATAAAAAAAAGAACATCTATAGTATAACACGTATTTGTTTCTTTCAAAACAGAGTGCATCAGGAAAAAAAGAAGGGTGGAATAAAAAGTATTTGGGAGAGATTTTCTTGTTATATTCTTCCTTTAGGGGCAATAGGGTCGGTGTAGATTTCTAATTAACCTTACTTAATGAACCTCGAATTACATCATTTTCATTACTGATCCGAACCCTTACTAAGGGGTAGGAGATGAGTAGAGGAGAGGGTAAAAAAACATAGAGAAGGGGTAGAAATACTTGTATGTTGATCATGTTTGACTAGAGCGAGAACTAATTACTGTAATTAGTGCATTATCCTTTGCTTCTTAACTCTGCTGCAAGCTCGTCTATTTAAACACCAAATTTAGAACGGTGGAGAGGGTGAGGTATTGAAAAAAAAAGGAGGGTTGGAGGGTTAAAGGAAAGGTATTTTGATTGGTTACATAAAGGGTTGTAAAAGGCAAGAGAAACTTTGTAATAACATTTACGTGCTAGTATCATTTATTTTTTTTCGCTCCCCTGATGTATTCACAACATAGAAGTGTAAATTCATACGGATTGAAAAACTAAATTATACCTTCAAAAATTCTTCGTGAGATACGGTGCCAAAATAAATAATATTTAATATTTACGAAAAAATTATATAAATATATTAATTGTACTAAGAACCACTAATTATTTTAACTAATTTTCTTAAGGACATAGCCTACATGTGACGTAAAGGTAGGTAAATATAGTATTTTCCATGTTAACGTGTTTACTTATATAAGTCCTTAAATAATTCCAAAAATAATCTTATATCGTCACAAAATTATTATGTTTATCTTAAAGTAGTTTTTTTGTAGAGAGGTTTGTTTAAAACCGTCCACAGCTTTTATACTATTTGGTTTATTTTTTAAAAATTTCACATATAAATCCTCTTGCTAGGATATAGATAAAAAAAGTATGTGGAAGCATGTGTCTATCTAGAATAGGAAACAAGAAAAAAGTCGTTTTTGAGATAATAGTCTATGTTGTCAAGGAGCAAATAGTAGAGTAGGTGTTTATACTCGTCAGTGGAAGAGAGGAAGTGT
This sequence comes from Timema shepardi, assembly GCA_902151425.1. Classification (NCBI taxonomy): domain Eukaryota; kingdom Metazoa; phylum Arthropoda; class Insecta; order Phasmatodea; family Timematidae; genus Timema; species Timema shepardi. Next base: position 90,005 of record CABFVX010000761.1, on the reverse strand, counting down.
TTTAAGCAGTGAAATTAGTTAGAGGCATCATAAAGGAGACTGCTTATTTTCTTACCTTTCTTACCTATTTTGTATATTGTCATCTAAGTGTGAGAATGCTTAGACTGCTTAGGTACGTCAAGTTAAGCTGCAACCCGCTTCGCAAAATACCTTCGAAATCTCAAAGAAGGCAACCTCGTTTATATTGTTTCGTTGATATTTCAGTGTACTGGAACTATAATCATATCCTGGTACACGCTTCGTTGGCCGCATTGTCTAAGGCGTCAATATTGCATTGTGTTAGAATGCTGATTAAGGGTAGATTGGAGCTCAAATTCCATCCGGTTGTACTTTTGGGTGTTTTTTATCTTTCCCTACATGCAAATTCATACATACTTTCTCTAAATTCAACCTCCCTAATCCTACCCCATTAGAGCAACTAGTACGTAAGCGTATAACCAGAATGGGCTGTAAGCCACGGTTCTAAAAAAAAATACAAAACCTTTGTACGGTTTTCGGTGCTCTGAAAGGGGACGTATACTCCCCAAAGACAAGTTTACAAACATACTCTTATCATAAAAATGGTACTATCTTATCATACAGATTCCTCCTAATTAATTTTACAACAAAACTTCTAGAATAAACACGGGTACAGAGGCTCGTATTACAGTAGCTTGCTCGCGATATAAAACAAAGGATAGTACCTGCTAGCTTTATTATTGTATTGGTGAATTTCCTCACTAAAAGACACAATTCTCAGAAATGTATTCCGATTACCTTTCAAGTCGTAATTAACGAATCTGATAAAAGCAATATATTTATATTTACTCTTTTAAAAGCTTTCATAGATGAGCGTTGTGCCCTTGAGG
>CABFVX010000761.1:63765-76889 GCA_902151425.1 Timema shepardi | reverse complement strand
GGGGGGGGGGGGGGGGGGGGGGAATAGGAAAGGAAAATCCGTGTCAGAAGGTTGGTAACATTTATTTATTCTCGCCACGTAAGAGTACCACGCGTCACGCACTATGAGGGCTTCCACTCAATCATATATTTAATTTTACCTGAGAATTTATGTTTAGTATTCGTAAAATGGTCTGATACCACAACCCAGTCGATTGTCTTCTTAGATTATGGTCTCGGGCTTGATTCCTAGTTTGGCCGGCTGGAAAAAATCATTGTGAAACTGTGGTTTGCCGTTTAGTAATGATGGTGGTAATGTTGGGAATGAGAGAAAAGACCACTGTTTTTGCAGAGCTTATAGCAAAACTTTTTTTTTTACAAAATAAATAAAATATTGCTTTAGTACAAACATAAGCAATAATTTTCTTCACAAAATAATGTCAACCATTGTTGAATATATGTCACAAGCATAGCAGCACTAGATGATAAACTTTTTTAAATGAAGAGAAAAGCGTGTCATTAAATTCCAGGACACCCTTGACAGATATTCAAGAATGGTTTACATCACATTGGGAAGAAAATTAAATTTTATATTTGTACAAAAGAAATATTTGATTTATTTTGGTAAAAATTATTTTTGCTATAAAAATTGAACCAAATAGTGCCATTATCAAGCCCCCCCTTCCAACCTAGCTTTATAACTAACGGTCGAGTCTCTAGGTGTTTAATTTCTTCTAGAATAATGTGAGTTGATAAGTCATATTCTGATCTAAACAGTCAGCTCAAAAAATGAAAGTTAAATACACTAAATTAAATTATTATTATTATTATTATTATTATTAGCACCGCGTCTTACTACCCATTCGGGTTATAAGCACTTACGCTAATGTGTAATGGTAGTGTAATGGTAGGGTGATTGTGAGATGAAATGAAGGACCTACAGTTTAACGTGGAGTCCGAACCACGGTGGAGACCTGGCATTCCCCAAATTCTCAAGATGTATTGTCAGAGGTGAAGGAAGGAATTGGTAATCAGATAAATCTGTGCCTGGACCGGGGATTGAACCCCGGCCGCCAGCACACAAGTCTGACACCTTACCCCTAGACCACCAGATCACCCCACAAAAAAAAACTCAGTGTACAGTTTCTAACTACATTTACAGACTTTATTCATAGTATTTAGAAACTAGTTTAACCTAAATAAAAAAAAAAATTAAAACAACTAGTAACTTAACATTGAGTTGAAAATCATGTTAGGCACTATACAAGGCTAGAATTGAAAAAGGAATTTCGAACTTTGAGCAAATTAATCAATTTTAGCCGATTCGTACCAATCTTCTAGTACTCTTGAAGGACGTTGTTTATAATTTGTAGTTGTAATTTCCTGTGACCCAAATATCCCTAGATTGTCCAGATAAAAAAAATTAATAATAGCGTAGCCAAACCATGCTTCAGTTAAAATAATTAAATACTGTGTCACACTAAGCTCCATTTATGTTTATATTTTACTGATATGACATAGTAAATAAAGCTACCCGTGGGCCAACCAAATTGATTAATCAGTGTGTACGAAGTTTCCGACTAGTTTTCGACTCAAGAGGTCCTACATCCCCCGCCAAACCCCCACCCCCCAAAGGGGTCCAGTTTTTATTAGGACAGTTAATACAGGCAGTCATAATATATTATTATTAGCACCACGTCTAACTACCCGTTCGGGTTATACGCACTTACGATAATGTGTAATGGTAGGGTGATTGTGAGATGAAATAGAGGACCTACAGTTTAACGTGGAATCCGAACCACGGTGGAGGCCTGGCGTTCCCCACATTCACAAGATGTCTTGTCAGAGGTGAAGGAGGGGTTTGGTAATCAGATAAATCTTTGTCGGGACCGAGGATTGAATCCCGGCCGCCAGCACAGAAGTCTGACACCTTAACCCTAGGCTGCCAGGTCACCCAGTCATAATATAACTTATTCAATTTGATACAACTGTAAACCTTCAAATTTATTTACGATTTAGTGGAAAAGCTACTTTCTTCATTGCAAAGCTTACCGTCATCTCTAAAACCACCAACATTATTTGAGAAAAAGGATTAGTACACATTAAACATTACGCACAAATTGCACATGGAAGTCGTAACGCCTACATCAGACTTTGAGCAGATAATCCTCAACAGTTAAAGCAGGGCACCTCCAACCCCCCCTCTTTCACCATTTTACCCCTTCCCCATTCCTCTTCTTAACGCTCCTAGATTTGGCAAGTTCTGGTAAATGAGATAACTTCTGTGCGCTGTGTGCCCATAAATATAGCTAACAGGTATTGCAAATGTAAATACCAAGGATAAACTATATACACTTTGGCTATATAGCTTTCTATTTCCGAGTAACGGTGTAATAGCTTTAACAAGATACACTGCTCTGGCTGGGCTTAGTTTGCGATATAGTTAGTTTCCAAAATAATGTGACATAGCAGAGAGAAACACTAGAGGTAAATACAGTAAGAATATGTAAGAAAGGGCATTTAATAAAAAATATAACCCTTTTCAGTGGCCTCATGGTCTAACGTGTTACTCTCGCAGTAGACAAGACTATCGATGACGAGGTGATCAAGGTTCGAATCTCGGTCAGGTGTATTTGGGTAATTTCCCTAAAATGGTTTTCCACTCTACCTCCACGAAAATACTGGTTCACTTTACATACATCTAACCTTTCTAATGCCTAAAACCCTTAACGTAATTAAAGTTAGTGCATAAACGTATAACCCGAATTATTAGTAAGACTCTCTGTTAGATGAATATCGCTATGCCATCGACATTAATAGTAGTTTACTATATTAAAAGTATTATTTTATCCAAGAAATGTACAGTATGTGGAAAAACTCGTTTGGATGGAGTAAATAATGAATGGGTTTTGTAAGTGTATGGTTTGAAAGGGAATCCAATGGGTCAATGAGAGAGAAGCGCCTTACGTTGGTTTGGGCAAGTTGACAGGATGAGGGCTGCGGTTTGAAAGGTAATCCAATGGGTCAATGAGAGAGAAAAGCCTTACGTTGGTTTGGGCATGTTGACAGGATGAGGGCTGCAGTTTGAAAGGGAATCCAATGGGTCAATGTGAGAGAAGCGGCATAAGTTGTTTTGGGCATGTTGACAAGATGAGGGCTGCAGTTTGAAAGGGAATCCAATGGGTCAATGAGAGAGAAGCGCCTTACGTTGGTTTGGGCATGTTGACAGGATGAGGGCTGCAGTTTGAAAGGGAATCCAATGGGTCAATGTGAGAGAAGCGTCATAAGTTGTTTTGGGCATGTTGACAGGATGAGGGCTGCAGTTTGAAAGGGAATCCAATGTGTCAATGAGAGAGAAGTGCCTTACGTTGGTTTGGGCATGTTGACAAGATGAGGGCTGCAGTTTGAAAGGGAATCCAATGGGTCAATGAGAGAGAAGCGCCTTACGTTGGTTTTGGAAATTTATTAGTATATTTTATCTTGTCTGTCGTATCAAGTTTCTACTAGACTCGTTAAATGATGTGATTCTCAGAAAACATAAGATTGGTTGTATTTTTTTTGTAAAATTAAGTTTTCTTTTAAAATCACTGCACTTTCCTCAACCTTAGTTTATATTTTAGTTTTTTTTTTTTAATTGTAGCATCTTTAAATAATACAGGTAGCCTATTTTTTTTGTTGAAAATTGCCAGCTCTGTTAATTAACGTTTAAACCTAAGGATTAAAAGAGCGATCTTTATGTTTGGACAATTTTCTAAATATCATTAACGATTTGTTTATCTTATTTAACTTGATATTGGTATAAGAGCTGATATTAAAGTTTTTTTTCATATTCTGTCCGATAAAATCTTTAAGTTATTCCCTATTTTTTATACTCTAAAATAATTACTCTTGCTGTATTAGTATTAATAATTGTATTTAACACCTAAAAATTCCCAAAAAATATAAATAAAATCAATGAGAATATATATATATATATATATATATATATATATTTATTTTCTCGTTGGTTTGATATATACTATTTGAGAATTTTTTAATATTAAATACTATTATTAATACTAATACAGCAAGACTACGTATTTTATTAAATACTATATATATTGAAAATCATTTATCATAGACATATAAAAACAATAGGACTATCTCCCAGGAGCTCCCTGTCAAAAGCTTCTCCAAGTGAAATGTAGTTTCCTAAACACAAATCCTAACTCCAGCCTCCAGCCGTTCCAGTGCAATTCAGACTGTTTCATTAATTCGGGAGTTAGAAGTAAGGTTGAAAGGGTTTTGAGGGGGTGGAAGGGATGAGGAAGAGAAGGGTTGGTCGGTATAAAGGGGTTGAGAAGGGGGTAGGGGGGAGCTCTAGCTAGGCTCACAACAGTTTGCTATATAGCATAGCTGGAGCTAGTCATATTCTTTACAAAACAGTAAACACTGTTCCCTGTTCAAAAGTTACAACTGAATTAACAATACCCACTATGGGAATGAGTTAGACATAAGCTTCACGGATTGGTCGAGAGAATGGGGACTGTGGAGAAGGCGGGAAGGGGGGGGGGTGAGGGAGTTAAAGCTTTGTGCCTTTTGGAAAATGGATAGATGAGAAATTGATGGTTGTAGATAGGAAAGGGGATTAACGTGTGTAGGGTTGAAGTTCGTGTATAGTGTTCCAATGTGTGTGTTTCTATGTACATTGTTTGTCACAAAAAGTGACCGGTGTTATTTAGGTTCTGGCTTCCCCTGTGAGCTGGTCACACTTTTTTTATGACTAGGGTGGTAAGTATATGCGGTGGAATGATTTGTGTGCGTATGAGGAAGTGCGTGAACGTGTGCAAGTACATATATGGTAGCTGTTTTATGTGGTGTGGTTTGCTAGGGTGCCTGATGAGGTGCTCGCGAATTATAACCCCCCGCCCCTACTCCCCATCTCTCTTACTTAAACCTACTCGCCTACGCGCACAATCATACGTGCATTATAGTCTTTGACCATAGTTTGTGAAGTATAATATCAATTTACACTCGATTATATAAATATAATCAGGCTATGAACAATTTAAAAAAAATTGAAATTTGATCCATAACTTTTATTTTAGTTCGCCTATATTTCTTGAAGAATTAATTATTATCTTAATTTATGATATTTAGCGTTAATTTTTTTAAGCACGTAACAGACAAACTATATTAATCAAAGACAGTTCACCTCGGTGGTTGTAGAATAGACTACCGATGACTTGAGGTTCGAATCTCGATCGGGTGTATTGAAGCTGGTTTTTCCGAAATGGTTTTCCACGCAAAATGCTGATACACTTCCTATAAATAATATAATCATAGTTTTCGATGAGGTCGAAATTCAAATCCTAGTTGGGCGTAAAAAGGTTGTTCTTCCCCCGAATTTATACTCTCTCTACACATCAATGCGGGTACATTTTATTTATTTATTATTATTATTACTATTATTATCATTATTAGCACCACGTCTTACTACCCGTTCGGGTTGTACGCACTTACGCTAATGTGTAATGTTAGGGTAATTGTGAGATGAAATAGAGGACCTACAGTTTAACGTGGGATCCAAACCACGGTGGAGGTCTGGCATTCCACATATTCACAAGTTGTGATTAATACACGTCTTGTCAGAGGTGAAGGAAGGGTTTGGTAATCAGATAAATCTGTGCTGGGACCGAGGATTGAACCCCGGACCCCCAGCACAGAAGTCAGACACCTTACCCCTAGACCACCAGGTCACCTACCTTTTATTTAAGTTATTATATTCCTCATCTCTATTCCATTAGTGTAATTAAGTGAGGTTAATCCTACCGGCTGGTGAAACAAAAAAAAACAATTGGCATTTGGGCTAGTTACATACACGTTCTGTTTTTGAAAATACCGTTGCCAGAGGTCACACAGACTAAGGTGTAAGGATTGATTCTCAAGTTTCCTTGAGTACATATGCCAAACTTTCAACTTTTTTTTTTTGTAGTTATTCACACTAATAGCCACGTGGGTTAAGGAACCAGATTCAAGAGAAAAAAATAATACGCCAAAGGTTTTCGCCCTTAAAGGTTTACTCAAGTTGGATAGCTAATGAAAAATTTAATTTCTAATTTTTTTTAAGCTACCTAAACTGGTGGTCATGTGGTATAAGGTATCAGACTCAATAAATAAAAGTTAATGAACCACACTATAGCTGTATGTATTCAATCAGGATCAATAAATAACTGTTCAGAGTTTCTTTTTTTTTCGGGTTTCTTGGTTTTTTGAGCTTTCGCGTCTACAGATACAAAAAACACAAAAGTATTGATAATACTTTATTTATATAATAAGCTTTTTTTAAGTTAATAAATTAAAGTTCTTTTGGCACTACGTCTTACTACCCGTTTGGGTTATACGCCTATGTACTAATTACACTGTTTTAGATATTAGGAACTTTTTAATTCAGAGTAAGTGCTCTCACATTTAGGTGGAGATAAAGTGGAAAACCAATACAGAAAAACCCACCCTCAGTTCACACGAACGGGATAGAGCCCCGTTCTCCCCGTCTACGGCAGTCTAGTCTATTGCGAGAGTAATGCCTAAACCATACGGCCACCGAATCGGGTAATATAATGAATAAAAGTGAAATAAAAATTATCTAAAAATTAACTATCGACCAAACTAAGATTTTTTTGGTGAAATTTGGAACTCTGAGAAGGAGTCTTTGGCAGAATTTTGGTTCCAAGTATGAATTTTAAATTAGATGTCCATCAAATCCTATTTAATATTTTCAAGGAGTCCTTTAAGAGTTAAAATAATTCAACTGATAAAATGTTTTAATCAGGTAGCTTATCAAAAATGTTCAACTCTATTTATTTTACTTCATAATTTTGAAAAAGTATCGAAGTCGTGAAGATTTTCTCTATCTTGATTACGATGAATCTTGAAGTTTTATCTTCTCCCGAAATGAAATGCCGTATATCTCAATTTATGTGTGTCTAATGGATTTCATTCAAACTTGTTATTTAGATTATAAACGGTCATACTTTGAGGTAGAATAAAATTATAGTTCTATCTACAAAATTAATAGTACTTTAATAGAAACAAATTTTTGAAAATTCGAAATTTTTTCGAAAATTATTTTGACAATTTTGTTTTAAATGGATATATTATGAGCATTTTAAGTAGCAATTTGTACTCTTTTTTTTAAAGATAAAATTAATTTAACCCATGCAATCTTATATTATATTTTGTCACAAGGAAAAGAGGGTTCCTAGCCTCCCTTTTAATTCAATATATTTATCTTTTTAAACATAATTTTGATGGTTATTTCTATTTTTTAATATATTTTATGAAAGAGTACGCTATAAAAATTAATTTAATTTCTAATCTTAGCGTCGCTTAACTAATCACTCCAATGGTTTTAAGGATTACGAAGGTTTTATTTATAATAAATGTACCCGCATTTACATCAAGGACGATTGGAAAACCATTTTGAAAAAACACATCCTCATTACAGCCAACAGAGATTCGAACTTCGATCTCCCTGCCATCGGTGAGAGTAGCGCGTTAGAGCCTGCGTCCACAGAAACGGGTTTAATACAGTTAATATGTTAAGACATTTAGTAAGAGAACAGAACAATGAAAGACTCCTCGCTAATCGGGTTGAGTCTCCACAATAAATGTCTGCTCACACCACGGGTGGTATTTAACTTATACTCCATTCACGGTGGGAATTACTCTCTGAAAGGTCTTTTTTCCTACCAATATCCTACTATATTATAGATTTCTGGTAAGGAAAAGGGCCTTTCAAAAAACAATTCCAACGCTGAACAGACTTTTAATATATTATAAGATATCTGTTCACTGGTTCATATATTCAGTGATGCCACAGTTAACTGCAAACAGTGTTTCCACAAATAACAACAAAACACTTGTTGTTCTAAGGGTGAGGCTCTGACTATCCCTATCTACAAATAACTGTAATAATTGTTTACAAATATAACACACACAAAAACTAGATTCAATGGGTAGATAAGAATCTGGCAGAAAACTAAATGGAGGTTTGAGTACACTCATATTATAACTAATGGATTTAAATTATAAAATATTGATATGTGGGACGGATGAATACCCGGTTCTCCACTCCACCACCCCCTCCTCCTACCACAGGATTTCTTGGGTTAAGGGTAGTTTTCGAAACAATTTTTTGAAGGTTTCTTTTATTTCAAACTTTTTATAAACTATTAGAGAAAAATTCTTGAAAATAGTATTTAAATTTAAATTGTAAAATGAATTAATTAAGGTTTTATAAAATCATTATTTGGCATTAAAAAAATACTAGAATAAAACTTTCTATATATCTATATTGTTTAAGTATTACTTGTACTGGCATCAAGTTTAAAAGAATGTGCATTGATGTGTAGAATATTGAGCAATAAGCTCTACGTCATATCTGAGGTGAGAGAGAGAGAGAGAGAGAGAGAGAGTAGAAGCTAAACTTCGAGAGAGATAGCTAAACTTCGAGAGAGAAATAAACTGATAAAAGGGTGTGGCTGTAGAAGAGGGAGATAGATGTATATATATGAGAAGAGATGTGTTGGCCGCACAAATTCCCATCACATAGCTGATGTGCATCACGGATGGATAGATGGACGCTGCTACTACTACATACAGTAACCCCCTCCCCTCCCCCCGTTTACCTCCCTCTGAAATGGTAAACATGAAATTCACTCACTCACTCTAGCTGTACAAATACTGACAGGCACAAGTTGATGGCTGCATGACTGCCGGCATGATTGGTTCCAACATTGTAGGGTAGGGGGGGTGGGTCGAGGGGTAGGGGGTGAATGGGTTGTTTGGGTGGGTCCGGGGGTAGGGTGGGAGACCCCGAACATTCGCAATATTGAAACTGTGTATACGGAATGAAGATACAAAATTTAATTGTAAAACAGCGTACGTCCCAATAAATGGGAAGTGTTTAAAAATTTTGTTTCAAATTCATTGATATGATATTATATAAAATTAAAATTAATAATAATAATAATAATAAGCTAGATATAATATGTAAACATATAAACCAATCAAATCAGACCAAAACTTATAAAAAGTAACAAACTTAAAAGGTTTGAGTTTGTGAATGTTTTATTAATATTTAGTAAATATGATTAAGAAATTCAAAATTCCTTGGTGTGTTATTTGTATACATTTTGGTACCCTTTGATTTACTTATGTATTTATTATTTGCATATTACATTCAAATTTTTTAATTTTAATAAACATTTAAAAAGTAGGTTATTTATAATAGATATAAATGTTTGTATTGTGAAATATAAAATCTGATGTGTGTATATATATTTATTTATTTTAGCTTTTATATAACAGTCCAAAAACTAGGCATATTTGTTATGTTGAAATAAAGTTTTAAAAAAATTGTTTATATAATTTAGTCGTTTATTTAAACTTAAGGGTTATACGCTTAAATATTAAACACGCTAGGGTTTTTGGAGATTATAAAGATTATTGGTGGAAAGTTCAAAAAAGCTAATTTTCACACAATCGGTTCACCGACATAAAGATGGTATTCATGTAGTCTATGTAAAACGGAACTGATAGTTAAAAGATGTATAGTCTTCACTTAAAAAATACAATAAAAATATAATTGTATAAGAAAGTAACCTAAGACTATTTTGTTTAAGTCAGTTCTCAACTTAATTGAGGGGTAACCTAGTGGTCTAGGGGTAAGGTGTCGGATTTCTGTGCTGGGGTCCGGGGTTCAATCCTCGGTCCTGACACAGATTTATCTGATTACCAAACCCTTCCTTCACCTCTGACAAGGCGTGTATTAATCACAACTTGTGAATGTATGGAATACCAGGCCTCTACCGTAGTTCGGATTCCACGTTAAACTGTAGGTCCTCCATTTCATCTCACAATCACTCTACCATTTCACATTAGCGTAAGTGCGTATAAACCGAACGGGTAGTAAGACGTGGTGCTAGTAATAATAATAATAATAATAATAATAATAATAACTTAATTGACATATAGCCTGCTTAGCGGACTAGGGTTTTGATGTTAGATATAGGCCTGTCCCATTTTATTGATAGAGCCTATCAGTTTTGTTGGTTTTGATCTATTTTAGGCATTTAACTTTTTAAACTGGCTGATTATATCAGCACACAAGAATTACTGTGAGCGAGAGCAAAAAATCCTACCAATTTTGCTGACAGAGGTAATTTCTCATACCTTCCAGGGATTTTTACATACCACAGTAGACATGGGCGACCGACGGCTTTACTTCCCCTCCAAAGGAATTTGTGTTACGGATTTTTATCGCTTCATGAAAAATCTGTAGACCCCAGATGAGTTTGAACCCATTAAAATCGGGTCTTGAGCGCGAGCACTTAACCTCAAGACCACCTAGGTATACATCTTTTGAATTGAAGTTTTATTGAAGCGTATCAAGTTTATTTTTAAGTCTATCTTTGGTCCACCATACTGGTGCCACATTTTTTTTTCAAATAAAACAGTAAATGATGACTTTAATCATGTTTGACACCCAAAAAATTAAAATTTTACATTTCCATTACTGTTTCAAGCCTGTGGCCTAGCTCAGATTTTTATTTCAAGCCATATATTTTATACTAACGGCTTGCTAGGCCTGTCGTAGCTTCATATGTCTTATAATCTAACTTAAGCTTAGGACAGGCACAACATCCAGTCCCCAACCGTTTATTTATCAATGTGAAAAGGTAAACCCATATTTCACCAATGATACATTTTTCAGCCATTACGGAATATAACCCGGGACCCTTAGCTCAGTAGATAGACGCGCTACCGACGGAGCTAAGGGTGTCGGCCAAGAATAATATAAATAATGTTATCTATTACAATGTTCAACCTAGACGTCAACACCAAATAAAAAGGAATTAACGGTTTTTCTCACGAAGAAACTTTTTTTTAACATTTACAAAAGTTACTAAAACCATTTACAAATATTCATACCGCAAGTTATTTGATTCCCTGCCGCCATTTTTGATAGATGTCGTAAAATCACTACGTATCAATTGTGTAGAAAGCTAATTTTTTAAGGTGGAGAGCGAAGGGGCGTAGACTAGAAATTTAACTTAATATGAAGATTTCCTTTTTTTAACAGCTATAGACATATAGGTGTGTGGGTAAAATGTAATGTTCGTATCCTAAAATGTTTAGTGATCTAAAATTTTGGTTGGAATTTAGGGTACGCAAGAAAATATTAGTATTTATGCACTTTTTGTATAAAGTATTATTTTTGTCAAAATAAATCAATTATTTATCCAACAGAAACAAAGCTTAATGTTCTTCACATAGTGACAACAATTCCTAAATGTTGTCAAAGGCGTCAAGGAATTTAATTACCAACATTTTATCTCCATTTAAAAAAATTGTCTCATATAATGCCACTATGCTCATGACAGAGATATTCAACAACTGTTGATATCACCTAGTGAAGAAAATTAAACTCTCTGTTTCGACTGGAGAAATATATTTATTTTAACCAAAAAAAGTTTGGCTATAAAAACTGAAAAAAAGCACTGGCCTTTTCTTGCATTCCCTACATCCCCACCTCAAACGTGACCAAATTATATCAATATTATTAGGCTACTTTTCTAACCCTCCCTAGCTCAGCTAATCCCAACAAACGTCCTTTGTTCTCCGATACTATTCTTGATGTATTATCAACAAATTATCCATAGTATTATTATTATTATTATTAGCACCGCGTCTTACTTACCCGTTCGGGTTATACGCACTTACGCTAATGTGTAATGGTAGGGTGGTTGTGAGATGAAATGTAGGACCTACAGTTTAACGTGGGATACGAACCACGGTGGAGACCTGGCATTCCCCACATTCACAAGTTGTGATTAATATACGTCTTGTCAGAGGTGAAGGAAGGGTTTGGCAATAAGATAAATCTATGCCGGGACCGAGGATTGAACCCCGGCCGCCAGCATAGAAGTCTGACACCTTACCCCTAGACTATATCCATTGTAATAAAATGAAGTGTTTATCTGTGTGTGGATGTTTGTGTGCGATATCCATCCAAATCTACGGCACCCAGAGATCTAAAATTTTTAACAAAGGTGGACGGAAGGGGGTTCGAATGGACCTCAAAGCCGGATTTTAAAATTTTGTATTAGATTTTTAATTAGGCTATTAAATAAAACAAAAATGGTATAAAGATATTTATAATCTGGTTTAGAATTACGTTTCAAAGTCAAATCGGGCACCATGAGGGGCGGGGGGACGGGGGAATTATATAATTCTTATACGACAGTGGGTCACGGTCAGCGCCATGCGGGATTGCTAGTTTGAAATAAATTGACAAATATAATTTTACAATAAGTAATGTTTTAAAAGTGAATATTTTAGGTAAATAATAAAATAGTAAATTATGATATCGCAAAAATTAATTGTAAAACTATGTATATATGTACACCCCCTCCCTCGCCCTTGTTGGGGCTATCAATCCCAAGGGGAGACAACGATTTTAAGGCGTGTCCCTACCAACCAGTTACCCATAATACCTTTCAAATAGTTCTAATACTATAGTAAAGTGTTAACAAATGCTGTACGTAAAAATATTAATATGTAATTTCTAAGTTTCTTCCGGCCAAAATCCGACTATAGAGAGTTATTCCTCCCTTGTATGAGGGGAATTGGTGATTGTACCTGTTTGTACCTGACCCCCACCTCCCTATGCCATCAACCCCTCTCTCTGTTTTTAGAGGGGTGTTAAGCTTCATGTTGGCGGTTCGGTACACACTACTGACATGTTATCAAACACAACACACAGAGTTGTGGGAGCAGGGTGAAAAGAGGGGAGTGGGGGGGAGAGAGAGGGACAAACATACACGAGTTCGGAAGGGCCATGCATGTGTGAGCCCTGTCACGAATATTAGTGCAGCCCAATGACAGGAAGGTTCAGAGAATCCCTCAATACCCCCCTTTTCTCTCTCTCCAGCCCCCTTACCATCATTTTGTCCCTAACTATCATCCTGAACAAACCCTTTCATATCTCTAGAGGGTGACCTTACACCCACGAATGATTGGGTTCACTTTTTAAACCATCGGGGAGGGGGGGGGGAGTGGGATCAGGGGATATTGGAGCGGAATTTATGAATTGGAAGATGG
>CABFVX010000761.1:42957-63548 GCA_902151425.1 Timema shepardi | reverse complement strand
TATATATATATATATATTCATTGTGTGTGTTACAATCCGAACCAGATTCCAGGACAAACTAGTTCGGACTAGGCCGAATTGATACATCCTGCTGCTTGTAGGATAAACCGATATAACCTCCTGATGTTTTTAGGTGGTGCTAGTTTTAATTCTGCTTAACCCATACGATAAATAGACCTTGGACAGGTTTCACCATTCACAGTTCGAGCGTAAATATCATCAGTTAACCTGACCTATCCTAAACCGGGTTTGGCCAAGTAAAATTGTAGCCATTATTTATTATTATTATTTTTATTATTAGCACCACATCTTACTACCCGTTTGGGTTATACGCACTTACGCTAACGTGTAACGGTAGGATGATTGGGGATGAAATGGAGGACCTACAGTTTAACGTGGGATCCGAACCACGGTGGAGACCTGGCATTCCCCACATTCACAAGTTGTGATTAATACACGTCTTGTCAGAGGTGAAGGAAGGAGTTTGAGATCGAGGATTGAACCCCGGACCCCCAGCACAAAAGTCTGACATCTTAACCCTAAACCACCAGGTCACCGTGTAGCCTATATTAATGTATCCTATGTGCTAGGCCAACATTTTAAGGAATAACTAGTTTAGACTAAGCTAAACTAGTAGGCCTATATTCTGAGGCTCTTAGGATGTATCAATTCGACCTAGTCCACAGAGACCTAGTCCGATCTAGTTTGTCCTGGAATCGGGTTTGTAAGGTAACATAATTTATGTAAACATTCCGTCCAGACATTTTAGGATCAAAGTGTACAATCGACAGTTTTTATTTAAATTCAAACAAGAATTGAAACAATGTATTCCATACCAATCTGTACAGTTTTTTTTAAAAAATCGATTTATTTGCGTTACATACAGACCAGGACTTTTATAAACAGATTATCTATCTATGGCAAGCTCCTATCACCACAATTAAAATTCTGCAATGAAAAGTAGTGTCCCTCGTATGGGCTTATTTCCCACTTCCTCCACGAACTCATTTGGTTGGCTCGCATTGTGTACATAAATCAAATGGAAATCTACATGTTTGGTAGTCCGTGGAACTAACCCATTTAATTCATTCTCCCATATATATAAATACATACATATATACATTTGTACAATTTCTAACTAATTAATGTGAATGTATTGCTTTATATATGTATCTATTTATTTAACAATGGTTTGATTATGATTCTAAATTTAATTAATCAGCAGTGTCAATTGACCACTTTTGTATTTAATTTCGGAAGGTGAGATTCGATTACAACTGGTAGTGATGTAAATATTCACCCCTAACTATGTCCCCCTACTCACCCCCCTCCCCCCCAAACCACATGAGATTTTAATTTTAAAATTATTACTTGGTTTATCGTAAAACACAAAAATTAATACCTTATTATCATCTGTTATATCTCACTGCTGTATATCTATTGGAAATAATAAAATCTAGGCAAATATGTAGAGCATTTAGTTTAAAAAAAAAATCCGTTTCAAAGATAAATATATTATAGGGCACGCCAGAAAAGGTCAGTGTTTTTCAAGTTTTTATAACAAAACTTATTTTTGGTCAAAATAAATTTTAAAAACTATATCTTCAGTAGAAACATAGATTTTTTTTTCAAATTTTGATATCAACAGTTGTCCAAGGGTGTCATAAAATTTTATGACAACTTTTTAATTTAATTTAAAAACGGTTAGTAGGACGTGGTGCTAGAAAATTTTAAAAAAAACTTAAGCAGACACGTTTAGTTTAATTTTTTACATAGAGTAATCTCATTAAGTATTTAATGTTTGTTGAAAATTAAACTAAACGTGTCTGTTGGAGCAATATTTTATTCATTTTGGCAATAAAAACTTCAAAAGTATCCCCATTAACTTGCGTTCCCTGCCATTCCACTTTAAAACTTTTTACTATAACTCATTGATTGATTTTACTGCCACTATATCGTAATGCATGCATATATAATATATCTTCACCTTTTCATACTTCCTGCTCGTGTTTACCGGATTTAATCACACTAATGGGATAGCGATGAGTAAGGCGATATTTTAAAGGAAATAAACCTGCATTTGAATGGAAAATAATGTGTGAGTAACTACATTTAATACAACATAACGGTATTCAAACCCCGACCTCCCTATGACTAGAGAACGAAACCAGATGAGCTTATTAGCCTAGTAGTATACGTACCTACCGATGATAACGGTAGCAAAAAAAAAAAAAATAATAATAATAAGCCCTTATACATCCAAAATTTCAGATAGCTGTCAAAGACCTCATAGCGCCTTCTCGAATCGTCAGCGTCTATCTAGGTTGAAAACGGTTTGCCCTTGACTTTGGTGATGAGCCAAACCAGTTGGATAAAATACAACATCACATAAGAGTTGATTGCGGTAATCCGTTAAGGCACAAAGCAAGGCAGAGAGTTGTTCGCTTTTCAGTGGTAGACGTAATCAAACCAGTCAATATTATGGTCCATCCCCTCCCCTCCCCCCACTATCATCATCCTACCTTACCCCCCACTCCCCTAACTCTTTCCCCGCGACCCGTTCCTAACCAAAGTTACCATGTGTAGAAAGAGAGAGGGAGACATTATCCTGATGCGAACTGCTGCCCGTAGAAATGTGTATACCGCCCGTGTTATGTGCTCCTGATATTTGAACCAGCTGAGGGAAATAAGAGACACTCCTCATGGAGTGGCATAATGTTAGCACTACTGGACAGAGATTGTTCTGCGAGACTTGTTTTGACTCACGAACAAAGAACAAAGCTACAGACGAGAGAAACATGAACTGTAGAGTCAGGATTGGTGGTGACTTCTGGCAAACTAGTCCCCCGCCTCCAATGGTTTTTTTTTCTCCTTCCCCCATTCCCCTCCACTAAACATAACCATGAGGATAAATTCTACGGTGAACCGCAAAGATCTTAGGGGAAACCACCCTTAGTGCACCTTATCGAGATCAGACCCCGATCTCCCCTTCTTCGACAGTCTAGTCCAACACGAGTATAGCGCGTTAGACCAAGCGCCCAACTAAGTGGGTCCCGGCTATAGTTAAATGATCGTTAATTATTATTATTATTATTATTATTATTATTATTGGGTGACCTGGTGGTCTAGGGGTAAGGAGTCAGACTTCTATGCTGGCGGCCGGGGTTCAATCCTCGGTCCCGGCAAAGATTTATCTGATTACCAAACCCTTCCTTCACCTCTGACAAGACATCTTGTGAATGTGGGGAATGCCAGGCCTCCACCGTGGATCGGATTCCACGTTAAACTGTAGGTCCTACATTTCATCTCACAATCACCCTAACATTACACATTAGCGTAAGTGCGTATAACCCGAACGGGTAGTAAGACGCGGTGCTAATAATAATTATTATTATTATTTTCATTAATATTAGCACCACGTCTTACTACCCGCTTGAATTATAAACACTTACGCTAATGTAGGTAGTTTGATTGCGAGATGAATTGGAAGACCTACAGTTTAACGTGGGATCCGAACCACGCTGGAGGTCTGGCATTCGTCACACATTCACAAGTTGTGATTAACATACGTCTTGTCAGAGGTGAAGGAAGGGTTTGGCAATCAGACAAATCTGTGTAGGAACCGAGGATTGAACCCCGGACCCCCAGCACAGAAGTCCAACACCCTACCCCTCGACTGCCAGGTCACCTAATGATCGCTAATAACCATCAAACGTCACCGACTATCTCTAGTACATGAATGTCAAACTCGCAGCCCTATCAATGGCTATGTGTGACCCGTGGACCTTCTGATTAGCAAACACAAAATGCAAGCCGATTCTTATTTTTATAAATGCTGTAGGGATACGATATTTGGGTTAGTGAAGTTTTAAATTGGGCAATATTTGGGACAATCCAGCAAGTGGGGTTGGTGTGCCATATTTTTACTCTTTATCAAATATAATGTAATGTTTGGCACCACGGAAATGTTTAAGCAGTTTGTGTTTTCTTATTAAATAAAAAAAAAAGATTATTTTTATGGACACACATTTGTGATCAATTTTGAAAATTACTCTTACATAAGACTCAAATTATTGCTATGAAACAAAGGTTAGTCCTTTAAATTGTAAATAATCATTATTTTTCTTTTTGCAGTAGTAAGAATTTTAAAAATTGAGCTTATTATTTATTTAAACCCTATGGGGTAAAAATATTGAATTTTTTGAAATGCAGCCCCCTCCAAATTTTCGATTTTCAATTTGGCAAATGAGTTTGACACGTTTGTTGTAGTACTTTCAAATTAGTATAACCCTGCTAGATAGAAACGTGGACTAAAAATTCAGGCTTATCTGGTCTGGTTTTGCATTGACGGGAGGTTAGGTTTTAAATCCTGGTCTGCTCTACAAGTAGTACTATTTCATAAACGGTTTCCTATTTTTACCCAACGCAAATTTTTAAATTATATCTTTCATACACTTACTCCAAACGGATTTTTACTTTTCCTCGACGCAAATTTAGACACATTTTCTTTAAATTATACCTTCATAATATTTGCCCCATGAGCGTAATTTAATTTGGTTAGTCCAAACGGGTTTGAAAAAAAAAATCGTATGAAATGAAATGTTTTTCAAGCAGTGACAAAAAATAATATTTTCGTCCATTTACTTCCTACACAACCTAGATAATAGACACTTTAAATATGTTTGATCTGGAAATAATTATATAAAATATTATTTTACACTCACTATTATATTGTATTAGTTAATAGATACTGACATAATTTGTTCAAACTTACATTATGTGAAATCCCAATTTAAAAAAAAAACTATAGAAAATATGCGTTTGCAAAGCAAAGAAAAAGCCGTTGGTGTATCAATTCGTTGCAATGGGCATTGTCTCCATTGACACAATAGAATCAACGAAGGTAGAACCTCATTGTTTTTGTACAGATTTCAAATAACTCAAGTAATAAAGTCCTTTGAAAAAAAGGTAGCCCGTTCAGATTTAAATAAAACATCGATTATATCACTAATATTGAACCAATAATATTTTACTTTTTTATTATAAACACCAATGTCACAGATCTTATGTGTAAGCGGGTACTTTTTTTCTGATGACATATTCTGATTTACTTACTCGTTGTGCAATTTTGCAAAATAGATATATTTTTATTTTATTTCTATCCCATTTAGTTAAAAAAAATCATCTACATTGCTCAGATACAATAAAAAGTATTCCAATGATTGCCGTGTCTTACAATCTGTCTGCTCTATCTGTATTTAATTGACCGAGTGAAACTAGGTTCTATATTTGACCATTTGGCATTTCATATGTTCTATCCATATCTTTGTTACCCGATTACTGTAAAAAAAATATGACCAATTTTAATGAAGTTTAGTAGGAAAATTATTTAATCCTGGACCGAACAACATTTAGTGTACATGGTTTTTCTATCTGGTTATCCGTTTCAAGACGGTGGTCATCTAAAAATCTGATT
Source organism: Timema shepardi (assembly GCA_902151425.1). Classification (NCBI taxonomy): domain Eukaryota; kingdom Metazoa; phylum Arthropoda; class Insecta; order Phasmatodea; family Timematidae; genus Timema; species Timema shepardi. The sequence goes on along the minus strand of CABFVX010000761.1, from coordinate 58,072 downwards.
GTCTGTTCCAAGATAACCGCCAAATTAGTAATCAATTATACTGAAATTTGGGAGGAATGTTCTTGGAACCTAGATCAAATGATATATGAAGCCTACATAGTTTTTCAATATGGTGATCAGTTAAATAACACGGGGCACTCAAAAGATGTATCGCTTAATAGCTTATTTCAAGTCATAGACCTATATTGGGAGGCTGGCGTGAATAACGATTATTATCTATGAATGTAATGTATTATTCTAAATAGTGTTAATTTGCTTTCTGTATAACTTGATCAGCAAGGGAAAATATCAACTTCGAATACAAAGAGAAAATGTAAGACTGTAGTAACGATAAGAGCATGGAGGGAGCGAGGTCTACTGTCCATAGAACTGGACAGCATAGAAACAGCATAGAAACCATTTTATAAATAAAGTATAGTTTTGTTAGGAAGAACCGTAGAAGGTGTTTACTAAAGTTACCAAAACAATCATAGTATATTCATACATCAAGTCATGTTGGTTGTATTTGTCATTTTTGTTAGATATTATCAATACCTATAAACTAACACAAATAATATAGTAAAATTTTATCAATGTTGGCTGCAAAGAAATATGTTTGTAATTTCACTATTGTTCTTCCAACCAAAATCTGGGTATAGCATAAAAATAACTAGAAATTTCATTCCCGATATTTTGTACATAGTCCATGATCTTATCTCAAGTGTAAACTTAACTACGCGTCTGTTTATTTAACTAGAGGCCTCCAGTTAAATTCTTGGTAAGTTAGAAATAATTTATCATTGGTGGCATCAGATTTTTCCATTCCACAGTGATAAATTTACATCCGAGATATCGCTCGTCTTGTTAGTTCTAGGGTCAAGTTAGTTTTGTAATTCATGTTATGATATGTGTAGTCAGCTGGTTTATAAAGTGCGCGTTAAACGCACTTGGGTGAAAATTAAAATAGTAATTTAATGAACTTGAGCTTATAATTAATAGATTATTTTATATTTGAATTGTGTTATCTCGCCTAGTTTAAAAAATAAAAAAAATGAGCTCATAGTCCAGAAATCATTACCACGGCTGTGTGTCTACCACAAGTTTAAGACCTACATTACCTTGGTTCGAATCCGGGCACTATTGTGGAAAATATTTAATATTTGAATGTCATCATATTAATAATTACTCGTAGCCAGGTCCAATGTCAAATTATATATGTGGTTGTTTAAGTAAGTTTGTAAGTCATCTGCTGTGTTGTGTATTTGGAGTTAGAGAAAACGTTACAATACCCAAATAAACTTAAATCAACCCAGTTCCAGTTCAAAAGCACATTTCTCATTTATAAAGGTGGAAATATTCAAAAATATCAAAAGGAGCTTTGTCTGAGTTTGTTTATTTCATTGGGTGACCTGATAGTCCAGGGGTAAAGTGTCAGGCTTTTGTTCTGAGGGCCCGGGGTTCAATCCATGGTCCCGGCACAGATTTATCTGATTACCAAACCCTTCCATCACCTCTGACAAGACGTATATTAATCACAACTTGTGAATGTGATGGAATGCCAGGCCTCCACCGTGGTTTGGATCCCACGTTAAACTGTAGGTCCTCCATTTCATCTCACAATCACCCTACCATTACACGCTAGCGTAAGTGCGTGTAACCCAAACGGGTAGTAAGACGCGGTACTAATAGTAATAGTGTATTTCAGAATATATGTATTTAACTACATTAGGGGTGTGAAGATGGTGAACGTGGAATTCAGAGGAAATATGCACCCCAGTTTTCGTGTATTTATAGTGGAAATCAATTTATGAATAAAACCACCTTAAGTCTACACAGCCGGGATTTAGACATTTACGTGTCTGTCAGGGTCTATCCATAAGCCACGTAGCGCCGTTGAAAGGGGGTGATTGGGTAGCTTTAATGTCTACTTGGTGTTACACGAACAGAGGGTGGTTACATCACACTTTTTAATTTTTATCATCACGTCTTGCTACCTATTTGGGCTATACGCTTATGTACTAATCCACGCTGAATGTTTTAGAGATGAGGAAGGCTATATTTATAGAAAGTGTAACTGCATTCACGGGGAAGGATAGTGAAAACCATTGCAAAAACCACCCTCATAACACCCAACCGAGATTCGAACCCCGATTTATCCACCACTGGCAGTCTAGTCTACTTAAAGAGTAGCGCTTTAGACCATGCGGACACCGAAGTGGGTATTACTATGTTATATTGGGTTTGGTCTTTTAATTTAAATTCTAATTTTGAAAAAAATTATTATTGCTCGGCTAAAATAAACATATTTATAGAAAACTTCAAATTCTCAGTATTTTACAGCCTCAAAATTTCCCCTATTAAATAATGAATTTACTCTTGGTGTGAAAATTTACTTAGCATTTGTTGAAGTGGGGGGAGGGTGGGGGGTGGGGTGTTTATAGGATTAGGATAAATGATACATTGTATTACACGGGGAAAATGGGGTGGAAAAAAAAAAGTAATGAAAGAAAAGGGCTACGTGAATTATAGGTGACCCCTCACGGACAAACTAGAACAAATGAGCTTGATGTTCAGTCCGCGGGCAACACTGACGTAGATCGCTAAGCCTTAATGTCTTCTAAATGAAACTAATGATTGACAGGCTTATGCCTCTTTTCTCCCAAACAAGAGCTCTCTCTCATTCATGCGTTACGCAACTACCAAGCCATTCGACACTGTCAGATGAATCAAAATAAATAACTTTAATAACATAATGACCCCCCCCCCCTTCTCTTTTATTGACTGTAACATGAGTGACATCTAACTTGGGCAAGAAGGGAAGGGGGAGGCTGGTCACCACAGAGAGGTAGCCTAACGCACTATGCTGCCTTTAAAGGCTGTACAAACTAGTACCACTTGATCTTTAAATTGATATTTACTCTCAATTTGTCACATTTACTTAACGCTCTAAATTTAAATCACATACCAAATACTTTGATTTTGATTTTCTTTCCACCGTGTCTTAGTACTCGTTTGGGTTAAACACATATTAAGATGGGTTTGAAGGGGACGCGAGAAAAGGCCAGTGTTTTTACAGTTTGTATGGCAAAACTTTTTTTTTTTGAAAAATAAATATGTTTGTACTGGATAAATATTTTAGAGTTTAATTTTCTTCACATGGTGATAACAACAGTTGTTGAATATCTGTCATGAGCATGGCGGCATTAGACGAGAAACTTTTTAAATGAAGAGGGAAAGTTGTCATTAAATTCCGGAACACCCTTGACAGATATTCAAGAAACTTTGTGGTCACCTTAGGTAGAAAATTAAATTATATGTTTGTACTGGAGCAATATTTTATTTATTTTGTGAAAAAAAGTTTTGCCATAAAAACTGCAAATACACTAGCCTTTTTTCGCTACCCCTTCTATCCCACCTTAATCTAGTGTAATAGTGTAGTATGAATTATGAAATTACAGTTTTAAGGTAAATGAACCTACTTTTCCGCTTAGAAAAAGTGGGAGACCAATTTAGGAAAAACTACCCCCAGTACACCCAACTGGGGATCCAAACCCCGATCTCCCCATCACCAACCCTCCAGTTTAACATGAGAGTGACTTTAAACCAGGGGAGGGCCACCTTTTTTTGATACACTGGGTTGCATGGGTTTAAAAAAAATTGGTGGTCCAATTAGGGAAAAAATATCGATATAATTGTGTCATTTATTCCTCATAAAGTAATTGGTTATTGTTCTATTTTTATGAACACCGGTGTTTGTTCACTGTATCATTTGCGGGCCAGATAAAATCAGTCGGTGGGCCTGATCCACTCGGCGGGCCGTAGGTGGCCGACCACTGCTTTAGACGTGCAACCACCAACCAATATTTAAAAGAGTTTGTTTTTTATTAGTATATTATTATTTACCTGTATGGTTGTAAAATAAACATTTCTGATGAGACACTGCAACAAAGGTCGAGAGGGTTGCGTTGGAAGGGGACAGCTATAACTTCTGTAGCACACATTTGTAAATCAATGGGTTATTTTAGCACTATATCTTACTACCCTTTCGGATTATACGCCTGTGTACTTACACTAATGGGTTAGGGATTAGGAAGGCCTAATTTAGAGGTAATGCACCCGTATTTTAGTGGAGGTAGAGTGTAAAACCATTTAGAAAAAACCAGCCTGAGTGCACCCTAATGGGATCGAACACCGATCTCCCCGTCTTCAGCAGTCTAGTCCTCTTTGAAAGTTGCACGTTAGACCATGCGGCCACCGAAGCGGGTTTAATAAATGTTATATTTAACAGTTATTAAAGGCTTTTCATTACATTTTATATTTGTAAGGTTTATGATTGATCAGCTTTTGTTCATAATTTCAGTTGTTTTATTAATTTGAAGTGGCTAATTTCTTAGAATGAGTTCATTTTTTTTTAAGTATTTTTTTAAGTTATCAAAATTCTGAACTTGGTTAAAACTCATTTTTATATTTGTTAGGATAATTGTAATACATTTACTATCTGTAATTAATTAAATGTATGTGCCTTAATCCCTGTTATTGATATTCGCTACTTACACTATACAAAGGGCACATAAATATTAAGTCCTAATTTTAATAGAATCGATGAGAATTCCTTTAGAGAGAAAGTAGATATAAAATACCCTGTGGTGTAAAAAATACCTTGACCTCCCCATTAAAAGTCCAGTACACAACGTTGAACTTAGCTTGTATTCACGTCAAACGATATCTCCTGCAAGTGTCATCATCGACGGATTATACTAATTTAGAAACAATGTAAAATATATAAATGATTGAGAGATTTTGTCAAGCTTTGAGACTTGTTAGGGCCTAGTATTTTACTTGATCTAAAATGTTTTGCACAGTCAGTCCAACTTTAGTACCATCCCAATATCGTTTTATCATTAGGGGGCATTTAAATTGGGTTTTCAAAGCCTATCGAAACTTTTTAAATTAAATTAACCCAAACAAAGAGTATATTTTAATGATGTGTGGGTGGCTCAGGGCGAATACGAGTTAATGTCAATATTTTTGTAGAAAATAGATCAAATATCACTTCAATACATACATTTAGTTAAATTGTAAACACACGTTCAGCATTTATTGAATACCTGTCATGAACACATTGGTATTTGAACAGAAACTTTTTAAATGAAGAGATTAAGTATTGGTCAAATTCTGCTACGCCTATGTCAAATATTTAAGGATTTTTGAGATTTCCACGTGTAAAAAGCTAAACTGTCTGAAATGAATGAACCAATATTTGATTCGCTTTGACCTAAAATAATTTTTCACCATAAACGGATCTTAGCTCACGTTTCGTTTCACCCCCTGCCTTTTAATACTAAGCGCACAAATGTAACTCTTTGATATTCGTTAAGGTGGAAGTGTAAAGAACGCTAGATAAGATAAGTGTTTTTTTTGTGGTTTTTGTATAAAAATATTTTTTTCGCCCAAAATAAATCAAATAATTCTCCAGTGTGAACAAAGAGTTTAAATTTTCTTCACATTATGATATAAACAATTCTTGAATCTGTCAAGAGTGTTCTGGAATATAATGGCCACTTTTTCTCTTCACTTCTTCAAGTTGTTTATATAATGCTGCTATGCTTAATGATAACTATTCAACAACTGTTGATATCCCCATCTGAAGAAAATTAAACCATATATTTATACTGGAGCAATATTTTATTGATTTTAGCAAAAAAAAAAGTTTGTTTGTAAAAATTTCCCAGTCATTTGACCTTTTTCTCGCGTTCCATACATCCTCACCTTAAATAGGTAGAATAAAATATCCACATGCAACCAAAATCATGTTTTCGTCAGACACTACCCGGAATCGAACCAGGACCCCTTTTAACCTATAGTCGCATATTCTGACCACTTAGCCACCAACGACGAAGACGACGGTTGAAATCTTTTGTCGAAAATGTTTGTTTTTTTGGGCGACCCTGTCTCTGAAAGAATGCATCGGTACCGCGATGCTGCAAGTGTTCTCGGAGATGTGATTGAAGTAACCACTTCCCTCTTAGTCGCTGGCCTCGGACGTGCTCACACTTCCAGTTCCTCGCTGGGAGGAGGTCGGGCGGGCGAGCCACTAGGGCTGGGGATGGGTGGAATGCATCCCCGCGACCTCACTGGGGAATTGTACCCGCGAGGACTTCGTCTTGTCGACAAGTTGATTATTAAGATGGGCTGGAAGGGGGAGAGCTTAGGTCCGCATCTGCGGGTCAAAGGGATTGGGAAGGTTTAATTTAGAGAAAGTGTACTCCCATTTTCATGGAGGGAGAGTATAAAACTGCTTAGGAAAAAAAACACTTTCAGTACACCCGTCTGGGATTTAAAAAAAATACTAATATCCCAGTCATCGGAAGTCTAGTCTATTGTGAGAGTGATGCCTTAGACTATGCGGTCACCAAAACGAGTATTAAAGAGAATCAAATAATGCCTCAGTAGATATGGTTGGTTTAATTTTCGACACATACTAATCTAAATAATTTTTGGAATATCTGATATTGGCTTCGCGTAATTTGCTTATAAACTTTTTATTGTTCAAGATAAAAAATCTCGGGGAGATTAAGCAAAGGATATGACACACATTCAAAAACTGTTGGGTTTCCCATGCATAGAAAATTGAACTAATGTATCTACTAAAACACTGTTTTATTTATAATTTTGGCCAAAAAAATATAATAACTTAACAACAAATAACTTAAAATAAATTATACGAAACAGTTGCATAAACTTTCTTTAAGTCAGTTTTCCTCATAAAACAAACAAATAAATTTGTTAATCACTATACACATTCGTTAAATATACATTTTGAATCAAAGTGTTCAAATATTTAACACATTTCAAAATTTCAAAAATAATCTATTTGTAAATAACCATAAGAATGCTTAAAATCTTCAAAAATGTAAACGTATTATTATTTATCTCGAAAAATTATTCCCAGCTACCCAAGGTGTACTCAAACTTAGAGACCAATTCCGAAAAAATTTCAAATTGTCTTTGACGTAAGTAAAATTACCCTTTAATTTATGAATTAAAAAAAATAAACACACGTTTTTATTTATCATGTAAAACATTCCCCCTAAGCCGATTTTGAACAAAATCGTTAAAGCATTTTTTTAATTCAAATTTTACAAAAAAGAGTGAACATTAAACTAATTAAATGACAATTAAAACATCAAATATACTATATAGTTATTTATAATGTAAAAAAAATGTTACAGATACACAATTTGAGCTTTATTGCTAGAACAAATTTTTAAAATATTAATTTTTTTTATAAAACCAGTCAATTTAACTACTCTTATAATGATTTTTTCCCCATAAAAACAAGTAGGCCCTACACAATTATATTTGTCATCTCAAGCACTCCCCAGATATAAATTTTAATCAAAATTGTTTGGGTCATTTTCAAAAAATTAATCATAAATAAGCTACCATTTAATGAATGTTTACCCAAAACATCTAGTATACATTGTTATTTGAGAGATAAAACGTTCCATAGATATACATTCTAAATAAAATCGTTAGACCTATTTTTGAAAAAAAATTGCGAAAAAAATCACTCAGTTGCCCACGTGCCCTGTGGGATAGGTGATATTATATTGAGCACAAATATACCAATAGTTAAAACGAGACATCTTAGTGCCTATAGCCAGCTCACCATGATAAGAAGAAAAATAGCAAATAAATACAAATCAGCAACTGTTGACGAAAGTCAATAGACTTATCTTCTAGTTGTAAAAAGAAATAGGCACCATCTAAGCTATGAATAGCTCTCAAAGCACTGCAGGTCACAGGCTAAGGATGCTCAATGATGGATTGATATGTTCTAAAATCTATTATATTTCATGGATAACCATTTTTTTTAGATCAAGTCTAATGTATCGATCTGAATCCCTTATTTGTTCTTTCTCTTATGATTCCGGACAAGAAAAAAAAGATTGAATCGAAAGAAAACAAGGCATAAATGTAGGAAGATTTGTTTTACTAATCTATATAAAATGTTTACTGACTATTAAGAAAACTTTAAAATCAAGCATTGCAATGTTTATACATATATGTAATAGAATATATATTACATAATAGTTTTATTATTATTATTAGTATGGCGTCTTATTATCCGTTCGAGTTATACGCACTTACGCTAATGTGTAATGGTAGGGTGATTGTAAGATGAAATGGAGGACCTACAGTTTAACGTGGAATCCGAACCACGGTGGAGGCCTGGAATTCCTCACATTCACAAGATGTCTTGTCAGAGGTGAAGGAAGGGTTTGGTAATCAGATAAATCTGTGCCGGGACCGAGGTTTGAACCACAGATGCCTCAGCACAGAAATCTGACACCTTACCCCTAGACCACCAGATCACCTACATAATAGCTAAGTGTCTATATATATATATATATATATATATATATATATATATATATNTATATATATATATACTCTTATATATATATACTCTTATATATATATATACTCTTATATATATATATATACTCTTATATATACCCTTATATATCCTTTTATTTATACATACCCTTATATATCCTTTTATATATATAAGGGTGAAGGAGGCACGGATGAGTGGCAAACCATCCTCCTCCCCCAGCTCACCCCTCCCCCACTGAAATGGGAAGATCGATTCAACGCACTCCATTATTTGGCTGAATCGATATATCACCTCTTTATCTAGATCGATCATTGAGAATCGATTCCCGAACGGGTAGTAAGACGTGGTGCTAAATATTATTATAAGAGAATCGATTCAAGGCCCATGAATTGAACACACCCGCCACTAAATATGGCAGCACGATATAAAGTCCAGCTCTGATAACTTTTTTTTAACGCAGACAAAATGGACCAAACGTTGTGAGAATCAGCAGATGAAATGCAGGTTACGATACAAAATAACGCATCACGTTTACATAAACTTCATTCACTCAGACACGCGCGGTGTAATCAGAGATATTGAAACAATGGTCATTAATATTACGTTCCGTAAAGATGACGCCAGCTTCATCTTAGTTTTTATCGGGTATGCGATTGTCACTTGTCACGCGCGTCTTGGCTGTCACTTTTTTTTTCATTTATTTTCATTTATTGGATGTATATAACGTGCAGTTTCGGGAACGACTGATTATATCAGCACATGAGAATTTCTATGAGTGAGAGTGAAAGGACCTACCAATTTTGCTAGTTAAAGGTATTTTCACTCACCTTCCAGCGTTCTTTTATATACCACAAAGGACATGGGACCGACGGATTTACCTCCTCATCATAAGGAGGTTGTACTGCGGATTTTTATCATCCAAGAAAAATCCGTCGGTCTCCAGTTGGGTTTGAACCAACGATAGTCTAGTCTTGAAACGATCATTTTACCCCAAAACCGCAGAGGTCGACGTCATTTTGTTGTTTTACCGCAACAGAAGTGACAACTTTGGTCTGAGCGTGTTGCTTTTGAGGAGACTGGGTCAAAGTAATGAGGAATACGGTCAGATATAAGAGCAGTTGGGTTGTTTGTAGGGGCCATGGTTCAAACCCTATCATATGCTGTCAAATGATTTATTTTAACGCGATGTTATTCTCTTCACAGGACAACGACGGCAAGGTTCTTCTAAATAAATAATCGCTTGCATTACTCTAGTTCTACCCAATATCTATTCTCATCACTGAATAAATTAAGTGCACCACATACTAGAGCGTTCAACCCCGTTCCAAGCTATTTTTAAAGAGGGCGCATCAGAAGGTTTAAAGTCGCTTGGCTTAACATTTGATAACCAATGTAAGTTAACCTAAAAGTCATTTGAACTAATATCTATTCACATATATAAATATTAATCTCGTCAAAAGTGGCCTAATCTTTAGGCCAAAGGACTTTCCATCAACTGACGTGTGCTTGTTTTTAATGTATTCCACAATAGCTTGTTCTATTATCAATTTCAAATAAGGTTTATATATTTAAGATTGTTATTTCAAAAACTTAAATTTAAAATAATATGAAGCAAACTTATCTTAAATGGGTCTTTATGTGTGAGCCGAAATTCAGGTTTCCTATAACAATTTTAAAACAGATTTTACGATAGTATGAAAAGAAACACAATTTATAGTGAACATTTTTCATAAGTTCTTATGACAAAAATTTGTCAAAAATAAATCAAATATAGTTTAAGCAAATAAGGTTTTTTTTCCTGAGATAAGATATTATTTTGCACTGTGTTTTTACTACCTATTCCGGTCATAAGCATACGCGCTAATTTACGCTATTAATAGGCCTATAGGACAAAGGAAGATTTAATATAGAGAAAGGGTACCCGCATTTGTGTGGAGCTAGAGTGGAAAGCCGTTTAGGAAAAACCATCCTTAACAAACCCTATCAAAACGTGAACTTCGAACTCCCCGTCATCGGTAATCTAGTCTAACACGAGAGTGACGCCTTCGACTATCCGGCCACCAAAGCATGTACAATAATGACCTAATATTAACTGTAGTGGAATGTGTGTAACGCACACCATGGCACTTGAACATAAGCCTTTTTAAATAAAAACCTATGTTCAAATAGGCGAGGTCCAAACCAAATGTTTAAAAACTGTTGAGGTTAAAATACATAGAAAAGAAAAATAAAGTATCTACTCGAGTAATATTTTATTTATTTTCACTTTAAAAAAATTAGTATATAAAACTGCAACAATACGTAACTTAGCTCATATTTTCTTCCATATCAAATTAAAAGGTAAAATATCACATTCAAATGTCGATTTATGTTAGAACATCGTAAGTAGTAATAATAATTAAAGTCGTTAAGAAATTAAATAAATCTTCTCATAAGCAGATGAAACCGTTCCCCCTATTATTTTATTTCTTCTTTTTTAAAATAATATTACCTTTTTTTTAACATGTAAAACTATATTTGAGTGAATAAAATTTTGGTGAACTTATTAGTGGCCCGGCTGAAATAAGTAAATCTCTTTACAGCTTTTTACCAAATATGAATTTTCGTACATGGTTGACGGGATGGAGAAGTTTTAGTTATTGTTTATATTTGGGGTATTTTTAAATAATAGTAATAATAATAATAAAAAATAATGAGTGATCTCTCGTCTGGAAAAAAAACTTTATCTTAAAAAAAAAGTTACACAAAAAGTCAATATTAGGTTAAGCACAGGTATAGCTATAAACTTGGTAGAAACAACTGGTTTTCACATTGGAATATTATTCAAACTACTCAAATTACTTCTTTCCAAAATAAAAATAAAATTAAATTAAAGAACAAGTTTAAATATAAAATATTTTTATTTTATCAAAGCTTTAACTGCTGGCTGTATATTAAATTTGAAGTGTTATTAAGACCTTTTAATAGCTTGACTATTTTATTAGTACTATAAAAATACGAATTTTATTTTTTTGCCGTCAATCTTGGTAAAATTTTACTTTATTATTAATTATATTTCAAAGGTATCGATAGATAAAATATATTTCAGAAGGAACAGATTCAGATCACATGATGATGTATTAATAATATATGAAGATAGTATATTTTATTAACTGTGATAAAAATCCATTCTTGTCGAGATTGGACTGTATATCGGCCTAATATATGTTCAGGACTTGACGCTTTCTTTGCCTTTAACATCTTTGTAATGAGTTGTACTGTATAGTATGATTTCGGTAGGAAGAACAGTAGAAGTTAGTTACTAAACTTACTACAACAATTTTAATATATTCATACATATAGTCATGTCATCTTCAGTTGTGATTTTTGATATATATTATCAATACCCATAGAATACCATAAATAATATTGTAAAATGTCATCAATTTTGACCACAAATAAATATGTTTGAGTTTTCTCTACTGTTCTTCCAACAAAAGTCAGGCTAGGCTATACATACTGTCAGGCTACTGGTTTAACTAGTGAAAAAATATTCCCTGTTTAGCAACTACACACACAGCTCGAAAATTCAAAAAAATTTGAAAATAGCTTTGTCTATTTAAAAGAAAAATTGTATATCTATGAAGTGTTTGACATGACAATTAAATTAGAATAATTGTTTTTAGAGGGGAAATTTGTTTTAGGAAGGCGCCCCAAGGAACCACTCGCGCAATAGACTCGACTGCCAACGATTGGGAGATCGGGAGTTTGAATCTCAGTCCGGTGTGCTAAGGGTGTGTGTGTTTTCCCCTAAATAGTTTTCTACTCTCCTTCCTTGAAAAGGTGGATACAGTTCATATAAATTCAACATTCCTCATAATAAATAGATTATCAGAATTTAGTACACAAGCGTGAAACCGGAATGGATAGAAAGACGTGGTGCTAGATTTAGGCCTGTATCCTACTGTATAGTTAGGCTTCCTAACTGTCTCTACCACACCCGCATCCGGCTGTCCCCTTATATGCTGTACATATTAATGTTTGTACAGTATAGCCTATACATACTATACTAATATAAAGCCACACGGCTGACTCACTCACTGACAATAATATCTACCCACTTCCAGATGAGCTAGAAACTTGAAATTTGGCAAACTTATAGCTTCTGGCCTGTAACCGACGGGAACATTACAAAAAGTTAAATAAATTTGAAACCCTGGGGGCGGGGGGATAGCGGAGCAGATTTAAAGTCGGTGCGGTCTCTTGTGGCTAAATGGTAAGACCTATCAAAAAACGGCTCTAGAATTACATTAGTTTACATCAACTTGTAAAGAAAACTCACCGGGGTCGAAGCCCCCAACGAGTAAAGCGACCACGTTGTATATAGTTTATATGTGCATAATATAAATATGTATGCACAGTATGGATAGCAGGGTAAATAAATAAATAAATATATATATATAATATTGTACTTTTATACATACTGTACAAATATACTGAAAACATGTATATATGTATATAAATCTAACTTCTGACAGAATCGACTCCTGAACAGAGGATTTTTTAAACTCGGTGAAATATATCGCAGTTTTTGTGAATTTGAATGAAGCGGATGGACCTTGTTGCGATGCATCAACATACATCAACAGTATGTAAATCAACCCTTGCTGGGTTTATCTATGCATACATATCCCACACACACACACATACAGGATCCATTGTGATGGGAGCTACACATACTCACACACATGGAGGGAGAGAGAGAGAGAGAGAAACGGTGCGACGCGAGGCGCCGAGTGTGACAGAGAGGAGCGTATATGACCAGGGCTGCTGGATCCAGATAATACTCAGTGGACAAATGGCCTAAGTGACATCATAAGCCCCATCTAACTGATTTTAGACTGGAACTATTAATCTAATAATAGCAATTTTAATCTAATTTAAATGTTAAGTTAAACTTTACCTCCATCAGTAGGCCCACACCCACTTCGGTGGCCGCATGGTCTAGGGCGCTACTCTCGCAGTAGACTAGACTATTGATGACGAAGAGACTGAGGTTTGAATCTCGGTCGGGTTTAGTTAAGGGTGGTTTTCCCTTAATCTTTTTATACTATCCCTTTACGCAAATGAGGGTACATCTCCTCTAAATATAACCTTAATGATCCCTAAAGCCATTACCTTAATTAGTACATTACATAAGCGTATAAACCGAACGGGTAGTAAGACATGGTGCAAAAAAAAAGTAGGCTCACGGACTAAACTTAAGGTTCTTTAAATCTGGTTTGCTGATGGTGTGGTGGTAAGAGTTCGAATCCATGTCAAATTGAGGGCAGTTTTCCCCAAATGGTTTACCACTTTCCCTTATCGTAAATACGGGAACACTTCCTAAAAAATTTAACTCACTTATTTCAACCCCTATTAGTGTGATCAAAATGCGTATCGCACGGATGGGTATTAAGAGACGGGTGTAGCTATTGGGAAAGGGTTTGGAAGGGAGGGGGGGTTGTTGGCGGCGTTGTACTTTGTAAACAGAGGTTTGTTTCAGCAATCGGTTTTGTTGTAATTAAGATAATAAATCAACATTTTTAAATACTCCTCACACAACAACTAGTTTTTTTTTAATGTTTGACCACATTTTAATACCTGTTGAGGCTGTACACATTTGTAAAAATTACTCTAATGAGGTAGGGATGAGAAAGAAGCATTTTATGCGTGATGTAATCGCATTTGCGTGGAAGGAGAGTAGGAAACCAATTAGGAAAAAAAACCTCAGAAGACCCGACTAAGATTCGAACCTCGATCTCCCCGTCATTGTCTGTCTAGTCTACTACGAGAGTAGCGCCTTATACCACGCGTCCACCGTAATGGCTATGGAGGGTAAAATAATAATATATAAGATGAAACCATAATGTTTGAAAATATAAATAATATAAATAAAATAAATAAATTTATAGTCAAATTACAAGAATACAGCTATTAATTTAATGGGTAGATGAATACTTTTTGATGCTAATATATCATTTATAATTATTATATTATAAGTTATTTAGTTAATAAAATATTAGATTATCTTAAATACAGTTTTCAATATTATTATTAATAGGTCTTTTATTACTAATATCCAACAGATAACTATTAAAAATGATAATGATGAGTAATGTGACAAAAATCCCTCTTCTCCCAAATCCTGCCTAATACGCACATCAATATTCATAAAGGGGGCGTGTCCCAGTGCTAATGAAGTGGTCAATGTACCTCCCTCAGGTGAAGTGACCTGAGCGCCACCCCTGTCTCACCCCCTGCCCCACCCAACACTAGGGGTGGTAAGGGCACGAGGTAGTTGTATTTACGAGATGATGCCCCCTCCTCCTCCACACACACACACACACACACACACACCATTTTCCATCCACATCAAGTGGACTGAAGGTACACTCTGATGAGATCAAATACAAACACTTTCCTCATTGGTGAGGCAAGGAGTGTTGCCTGGATGTGCTGAGCTTTGTTAAGGTGGGGATGTACGGGACGCGAGAAAAGGTCAGTGTTTTTTGCAGTTTTATATCAAACCACCCGCCTCGGTAACGTGGTTAGCTAACGCACTAGTTACGTGTTGAGTTAATACTGCCGAGGATCGGGAGATCGAGGTTCGAATCTCGTTCGGGTGAACTGGAGGTGGTTTTTCCTAAATTCTCTCCCTCCCTCTCTCACACACTCTCTCCTCCCCACCCCCCACACATTCTCTCCTCCCCA
>CABFVX010000761.1:0-41967 GCA_902151425.1 Timema shepardi | reverse complement strand
AACCCGAACGGGTAGTAAGACGTGGTGCTAATAATAATAATAATAATAATAATAATAATAATAATAATAATAATAATAATAATAATAATTGGTAAGGATGAATATAAAAGGAAGTGAAGCCACATTTTCGCGGACGTAGAGTGGAAAAATATTTAGAGAAAACCGCCCCCAGTTCACCAGAGCGAGATTCGAACTTTGATCTCCAGGTCCACGCCAGTCTGGCTCAACACGAAACACATTCTGGGAATCTACGCCACCGAGGCGGGTGAACATTTTGATAAATAAGTACAATTCAATACGTATCCCAACAATCTTAACAATGAAGACAATAGAGCCGGTTCATAGAGTCAAACACTGGCGCCTACTTAGTAAAATTGCAGAGCTTAGTATAATTGCGCCGCTATCACCTCAATGATAAGGCACTCTCTGTTAGTCACAAATGTTAACGTTTTCTGTCTGTATTAAGTTTATCTTTGTTTGCTCAAGCAGTGAGCTCATAATATTGAAACAAAATTAGACTTTCAACCAGCATTCAAACGAGATATCAATGTGCATCATAATTAACTTAAACCGTCACTTATTCATGTAACTGTTATTTTGATTGCCTCTAACAACAATACATAAACCTGTATAAAATATAATTATAAAACGCAACATAATAGTTAGCAATAACAAATAGGCCTACACCAATATAAAATAAAAGTATTTAATAGAAATAAAGCATAATTTATTAGATTACATTAATTCTCAAGTGGGCCCTAAGACTTTTGTAATATTTTATATATACTAGTCAGTGTTGAATAAAATTTAAACTTAGAAAATAAGTAAATATACCTTACCGGTGGATTTTACAATTCTTTTTCACTGTATCTGTCTGTCCATTCATGCCCATAAATCCAAAACAATTTTATGGATTTGGTTCAAAATTGATATTTATATTTTATAGGGCTGTACCTTAGAACATTTTTTTTTTAATTTGACCTTAGTCCTCAAATTAAGGGTAGCTTACTGTCGAGTGATATTATTTGAATTCCACATTTTTCCAAAATGATTACAACGATTTGATTCAAAATGCGTTTAAAAGATTTGCTTTGCATGAGAAATATAATGGGTTTTTGGGGTAAATTTTATTGAAAGGTAGTTAATCGGTGGGAAATTTTTGAAATATTTTGAAAATAGTTTTAATTATTTTGTTAAAAGTGTATAGCTAGATATTTAAGTGTTTTTGGGGTAGAAAACTCATTTATGGCTAGTTTACTGAAGATCTAGTTAATAATAATAATAATATTTAGCACCACGTCTTACTAACCGTTCGGGTTATACGCTTTAAGTATTAATTACTCTAATGGATTAGGAATTGGGAAGGTTGAATTAGAGGAAGTGAACCCGTGGAGGTAGAGTGGAAAACCATTTAGGAAAGACTTAGTTCTCAAAATAATGAAATATTTAAAAACTTGTCATTATGATTTTATTCCAAATGCATATCTTGGGAGTGTTTTACACTATAAATAGCACTATACTTTAGTAAGTGCGACAGTGAATCTTTGAGTTCATAATACCATAGAATAATTAATGAAGTATAGAATATAAGTTTGAAAGTGTTCCTCAATTGAAGATTTCACGTAGGCTATAGCTTTTCGTATTTTGGGGGCTCCTCATGAGAATTTTCGAGATGACCAATAATTCCTTTACCCTTTTTGGGTTAGAGGCTACCTGCCTGCAAACTGTCAGTTTCTTGGCTCTTGTGGCTTTTGAAACTTTTCAACTTAGATACAATTTTTTTGGCCCATTCGTGGGAATTTTTGCCATCTTACGTGCATTTTTGGCCACCACATATTCCTGCAAATATTTGGGTGAGGGGCAACCTGCCTAAAAACTTTCAGCTTCCTAGATACACTGGCTTCGAGAGTATTTCCATTTTGTTTATCTAAAAACACTCTCTCCCCCATTTTTGGGAGCCCCTCGGGTATATTCTGTCATCAAATATTCCTGAACCTTTATGGGCTAGGAACTACCAGCCTGCAAAATTTAGCTTACTGGTTATCTTTTGCTTCAAGAGAATTTTGATTATTTTTCTTTAACTACTCTTCCCCTACTTCCCCCCTCATTTTGCAGGGCCCCTTGGGCTTTTTCTTTAACCAAATACTCATGCACCCTTTTGGGTTGGGAGCTACTTGCCCGCAAAATTTTACCTTCTTAGGTCTTCTGGGCATTGAAATATTTTATACTTGAGGTTTTGGAAGGGAATTTTTGCTCGCCATGTATTTATGCAAACTTTCGGATTTGGGGATAATCTACCTGAGGAGTTTCAGGTTCATAGGCCTGGTTTTTGAAATTTCTTTGTATGTGCATAAAAACTGGTATTATCGGGGAGATATAGTTTTGTCATTAAATTAAAATATATTTAGTTTTTAAACAATATAGGTTGGCAACATTTGTAATGATTCACAACTAAGGGTAATGCGTCGACATTATAAGTGTTGCTGGTGTGTGTTACAAAGTAGGCCTATGTTATGAAGATTATTTTTCTACTTTCAGCGATATCAGCACAAAACACTATGAAAGATCCCCCTTCTTCTACGTCCAGCATTGACAGAATTCCACTGTGATTGCACACTACCTCTACTTTACTCTGCAGCTAGTAGATATCTTTAGACCTTCTTCGGTGGCCGCATGGTCTAAGGCATCACTGCCGTGTTAAACTAGACTGCAGATGACAGGTATATCGGGGTTTGAATCGTGGTCAAGTGTATTGAGAATGGTTTTTCCAAAATGGTTTTTCAAAAAAATTGTTTTCCACTCTTCATCCACACAAATTCCGGTACAAATAAACCTAAATTCAAACGTTCTCATCCCTAACTCACTAGCGTAATTAGTATACATGCGTCTGGCATGGACTGGTAGTAAGAGGCAGTGCTAAAAAAATATATTATGACAATTTTAAGTTGATTCTAAAGCCTTGCACATTAGGTTTTTACTTGTTAACTTTTGTCAACAAATATTGAATATTTGATGATAAAAAAACAAAAATTGGGTTGTTTGTAAAATAATTGTTTACCCATACTAAAATATAAATGTTGAATGTAAAAAAAATTTGTTTGCATTTTTTTAGCTGTTCTTTCAACCAAAATAAGACTATAGTTCTAATCTCTTCCCTGAGGTGTAGTGTAGGAACTAGTCAATTGCTGTCGGACTACTTTTCTTCGTGGAGGAAATATACACCTGATCTGCGATACGGATTTTAATCAGGATTTGTGGCCAGAGAGTGGAAAACTATTTAGGAAGAATATTCACTCAATACACCCACCCAGGATTCCAAATCACAAACCTTACGTCACCAAAAAAAGCAAACTTCTTACCACATGCTTGCCGATGCGTGTTTTCATGTTTTATTGTGAATAAAAACACACAAATATACGATACTAAATAATACTACCTAATAAATAAAAGGTTGTTAAGGTATTATTTAATCTTACTTTCAAAAACTATCAAGAGTAATATAATTATAAAAACCATCGTTTTATAGCGATATATAATTCGGTAAAAGCCAACACACATAATCAATAAAACATTCGTTATGAAACTAGTTTTTTAAATATTTTTTTCAGAAACTAGTTTTGTATGATTTGTGATTATACAAACAAGAATGTTGTCTTAAGTGGTCGGCGTTTTATTTTTGTGGGACAACTTTGAAATGTTTTACGCCATTACAATAACTTACATCTGTTGTCAAAATTATCTCAAACGTCATTTCTAGGCCTGCACTTATATGGGACAAGTCATAAGACCGAAAGTTTTTGAGAAAAATAACAGAAACGTGTTTTTTTTTATTGAATGATACAAGTTTTAATTCTGGGTTTAAACTGGTTGTTACAATATATTTTTCACCTAGAGGCCAAAACTGGGTTTAAAAACGAGCTTTATTAACCCATTATTTGAGTAAATAGTAGATCCTTATAGTCTGGTTAGTTGGGTGGTTAGAAGGTCGACCACACGTTCAGGAGAACTGGTTAGAACTCTTTTTGAGTCTGAGTATGCGTTAAAAAACTCTTTTTTTTTTAAAA
Organism: Timema shepardi; assembly: GCA_902151425.1. Classification (NCBI taxonomy): domain Eukaryota; kingdom Metazoa; phylum Arthropoda; class Insecta; order Phasmatodea; family Timematidae; genus Timema; species Timema shepardi. Next base: position 37,903 of record CABFVX010000761.1, on the reverse strand, counting down.
ATTAAGCTTTGACTGCAGATCTAATATATGTACAATTTAGTAAAACCCAATTTCAGTTATCACAAAAATAAACATCAAATGGTTTTTAACTGATAAAAAAACTGTTAAATTAACGGTTGTTAAAATAATATATGAACATGTTAGCAGGCAGTTTTAAAATATGACACACATGATACCCACATGTGTGTAAATAACAAGTAAAACAACAACATGGGTAGTCGAATTGTCAACAGCGTTACTCTCGGGTTCAAATCCCTGTTTGGTGTATTTAATTCTTTTTAGTACTGCATCTTACTACCCGTTTGGGTTATACGTCTATGTACTAAGTACACTAATGGGCTAGGAATTAGGAAGGCTTAATTTTGAGGAGATGCAACCACATTTTCGTGGAGGGAGAGTTGAAAACCATTTAGGGAAAACCACCCTCAGTGCAACTGACTGGGATCAAACCCCGATCTACCCTTCTTCAGCAGTCTAGTTTAACACGAGATTAGCGCGTTAGAGCACGCGGCCGCCGAAGCAGGTTGGAGTATTGTTAATATTATTATTATTTGTTGTATTTAATGTGCATTTTCTGAACCGACTGATTATATCAGCACACGACTTATAAACTAATTTAATCTAGAACAGACATAACACCCAGCCCCCCCTCCCTCACCATGCTGATAACTTGACATCATTGTTTCACAAATAAATTTGTTTGAAGCGCCGGGAACCTTGACTCAGTAGGTAGACACGCTACCGATTACGCTAAGCTGTTGGTCCAGTCTCGTGCACTGAACGTTTAATAGTATTCCTCTCTCACGCCATGCAAATGCAGTCACATCTCCTCTAGATTCTACATTATTCATCCAGAAGGTCATACGTACACAGGCAACAAATTGTCTAAACACTTTTGTTTTGTCGCTACCTTTCTGGCCGGCAACTGCAAAGCAACAGATAAACGACGAATCAGTTCGCGTCGTTGGTGTGTTTGTTTGTTTGTGGGTGGGTGTGTGTGTTTGTTTGTTTGTGGGTGGGTGGGTGTGTTTGTTTGTTTGTTTGTTTGTGGGTGGGTGGGTGTGTTCACAGGTAACATATTTGTTGCCAGGAAAAACCAAATTCCATAAACTTGTTGAACTCCCCTGGTACATGGGATTTCGACCAGATGGTACAGGCCGCACTAACCGGCTAAGAGTCTGAATGCATGACCAGCTCTGGATGATTAGAAATCATATCCTTCAGGTTGTTTACTTAATAAGATGAATCAAATTATAAATATAATTTACTGACGTGGGAGGAGGCGTTCTACAAGTGGTTTATCCCTGTGTTTTACCATTCTTTCTCCAGGCTCCAATACAGCGTACATCCCAGATATAATACCATATAGTTTTATAGTTACACTTCGAACATTTAGTAACAATTTAATTCAAAGGTTAGGATGACTGTGTATTAATTATTATTATTATTAGCACCGCATCTTACTATCCATTTGGGTTATACGCTCTTACGCTAATGTGAAAATGGTAGGATGACTTGAGATGAAATGGGGGACCTACAGTTTAACGTGGGATCCGAACCACGGTGGAGGCCTGGCATTCCTCACATTCACAAGATGTATTGTCAGAGGTGAAGGAAGGGTTTGGTAATCAGATAGATCCGTGCCGGGACCGAGGATTGAACACCGGACCCCCAGCACAGAAGTCGAGACACCTTACCCCTAAACCACCAGGTCACCGGACACAACGACAAAACGTGTTTAAACATTTTGTCGACTGTGTACACATGGCCTAACCCCATAAGTGTAAATTTGTGCATGCGCATGACAGGTAGTTAAATGTGTAGTTAAAAAAATATTTAAAGCCGTCAAGGGAGCGGAAAAATTCAAATCTCAGTTTGGTACAGTTGAGGGTGGTTATCCACCTGGCTATTTTAATGTTGGCTTTCCATAATCCTACTCTATGCAAATGCGGGTGCGCTTTATCTAAACAACCATCCCTGTCCCCAATAAGTTTTAAGAGGTTTTTTTTGTTTGTTTTTTAGTTTTAAATTTAGTGCTCCACGTCTTATTACTCTCCCTGGCTGCTATCCATTTAGGGTATTTGCACCAACACAAAATGAGTAAGGTATAATTTAGTATAAAGGTACCCCCCCATTTGTGCGAAGGTGGGTGGGAAAATAATTTATATAGATTAAAATCTCGATACACCTGGTTGGTATTCTAGCTCTTGACCTCTACGTAACCTTGAAACCACGCAGAACGATATCTTCGTCATTGTCCACGTGCCCGTTTCGGCTAAAATATATTAAATACGAAATATTCTCCAAGAAAAAATATTTCGCCTTGTAATAATTTGATGTATTTATTGATGTATTTGTAGTCTAGAGGAACCATCGGTTGAAGTATCGATGATATTGCGAATATCTAATTTGCTTACACAATTCCTCTAAAAGAATATGACTTGCAAAATTAAATCATCTACTTGTTATATTTACGGTTATATTGTTCTGACAAGTTTCGAAATATACCGATACATTATTCATCGGTAAGTCGTAGTTTTTCCATCGTTGGAGCCAATATTGTGTGATATGAACTCGCAGATATATTTAGACTTTTTTACTGTCAGATTCAGGCGAGATATTAGGACGCATGGTATTAGCATAAAATGTCAAGGGTCCCGAGTTCGATTCACTTATCCAGGTTGAATATGTTTGAAGATAAACTTTTTTATTAATTTTTTTACTAGGATTTAACTCGTCGTAAACATTGTAAACATTAGTATAGTAAAATAAGGTATTTTGATGGGAACTAATTCCAATGTAGTTTTAAAATTGGCCGATAGGCTCTACTTTAACAGTCTAACTTAAACACTACATTAAATATGAATATTTGGGGGCAACAATGTGCTAGGTCACAACAACGACTATAGAAGTTCATATTTAATTATGTTCCAATACTTCCTTATATAGAGCTGCAAACTTATTTGTGCTAAATTCTAGTATGGTAGTTCAAAGTTTGTTTTAAATTGAAGTAAAATAAAAATTATTTAGGCTTATGAATGATCAATTGTTTAAATCTTAAATAAGATTAGCTCATAAATAATATGTTGTGACATAGCATATTATTGATTCATTCCTTTCATATATATCTGTGATTATAAATTGGGTGGATAGTGAAAAATAGTCAAATATGACAGAGGCGTCTTACGTTGGTTTGGGCATGTTGAGAGTATGAGTGTGGATCGAGTGACGAAGCAAATATATGAAGGTAGAGTGTGTGGGTCAAAAGGAAGGGGTAGGCCATGTAATACGTGGATAAATGTTGTAGATGAATGTGTGAAAAGGGAAACATTAAGAGTTTTGAGAATAAAAGAGCATTATATATTATATGACTGGGTGTATGGATGTTGTTGAAGCTAAGGGAGTATGCAAGGATAGGCCAGTGTGGAAAAAGTTAGTAAGGATGGATTGAGTAAGGCATTTTTTCTAGCTATATGCATAGTTTCTTTCTTATCCTGTAAGAGAACCGCGTGATTAGGTATATATTTAATTCAAACTATAATATGAAGGTGTAACAAAACTATAATCAACACTATTAACAGAGAAATGGATCTATATTTTATACATACACGAAACTAGTGCAATAAACAAATCAAAATAAAAGGAATAACAAAACCTTAAATAATATATCCTCTAGTCTTCTTTAGTTTGAAATGTATGAAGATAAAAATTCGAAACATAAAACCATTGGAATATATTTTTGTGATCAGTCATATTTTCAAAAAAAAACCTCATCAGCAAACTACCCCTAAAACATATTTTTCTCAGAAAAAAAATCATGTGTTTTATTAATAATATAAAATTATTTTAAAACATATAAATGATGGAAAAAATTGTTTAAGTCCTTATTTATGTTTTATGGATTTTAAATTTTCAAAAATGATATACAAATAAACTACCCTTAAATAAATGGTCAATCATAAAAAAAATCCTCCTTATATTGCTAAATAATATCCAGATATAGGCCTGCGACTTGAACAATTTAGAAAAATATAGAGTTTTCAAATTTTATATAAAATTAAACTACTTTAATATCTAGAGCTATAAAACAAATCTTGAATATCTCTTGAGATACGACCATGTAATAACTAAATGTAAAGTTTGAACGAAACCTAAAAAATGTTTTGGTTGTAAGCCCAGGTATTGAAAATAAATATTTTTGTATTTAGAGGAATACGAAATGTCAAGCTGCATACTAATCTAGAGGTAAAAAAAAGGTTCCTGGTTACCATATTTTCGATATATGAGAAATTAATCAAACCATTACTAAATTATTGAAGTCATCAAATAAAATTGAAATAAACTCCCCTCAAATTTTTAATGACCCTGCAGAATGCCTCAGTCATATCGTGTGTTTATTTGTTAAAATAATTTGCAATGGTAGTTTTACTAAATAAGTATTTTATTCCCTTTTATAGTTCGGTCTAGAGTCATCCAAATAACCTGTCCTGACATAATCGATATTTTAATGGACATCTGAATGTCTCTTGGCTTGTTAAAATACGATTCTTTAATCGGGTATTTTATGGCTTCTTATAAATACATTATTACTATGTAACAAAATATAATGGTTAAAGTTGTGGACAAACTTGAAATTTACATATTGCCTTCTTGGAAATCTAAATTTATTACATTTTTTTAAATTTGGGCCTGCATTATTTACATAGATGCTATGCATTAATGAATGGTAAAAGAATATTTATTCCTCCCTGTTACAGATGTAGGTGTTGCAATTTGGATGGTGTACCTCCACTGGTCACAGAACACTCGCAGCCAATTAAATAAGGACCTCCACTGGTCACAGTACACTCGTGGCCAATTAATTAAGGACTTCCACTGGTCACAGTACACTTGCAGCTAATTAAATAAGGATAGACCCACTTCGGTAATCACATGGTCTAAGGCATCAATCTCGCGCTAAGACTGGCCTGCTGATGACGGAAATATTGTAAGCTCGAATACTGGTCAGGTCTACTGAGAGTGTTTTTTTCTAAAATGGTTTCCCACTCTCCTTCCATGAAAATGCGGGCATTTTACCTCTGAAATGCTTCCGAACTCATCCCTACCCTATTATAATAGCCAGGGCTCGGATTTTGATGAAAGTAAAATTGACAAAAATGACCTATAAAATGACACTAAAAACTCTAAACAATGACTTAAAATTTGCAAAAAATGACCCAAAGATATTACTTAAATTACAAAATATGTATTAGTACAAGAGTTAGGATTTAAACTATACACGTAGCCAAAAAAATTCTCCTGGTCTGTCCATTTCCAGTTTTTCCTCGGTGTGGACTCATCTGGAATAGAATGACACGTATGCAGTCCCAGGAAATCCTTTAGTTTAACATTGCTCAGTTTCCACAGAGGAATGTTCGCAGATACCAGAACATCACACATCTTTATAAAATGTTGAGGATTTTTCTTGATTCGTGAATACATTTTGAGCAAGTAATAATTGAGAGGTTTTCTTTTATCAATATTCTGGATACAACGGACATATTTGTTGCAACTGATATGTTGTTGAATGGTTGGATCTTTTATCTGATGCCAGCCACTTTCACGTCACATATTTTACAGAAAAGTATTTCAATTTCTGTAGAAAAAATATCCTCTCCGAATTCAGTAATAATTTTCCTCAAATGACTCGGTTTAGGTGGATGATTTAAAGCATTCTAAATACACATAAAATTATTGCCAACAAATAAATATAATGTGCACTTTATAAATGAAATGGGTGACCTGGCGGTCTAGGGGTAACGTGTCAGACTGCTGTGCTGGCAGCCGGGGTTCAATCCTCGGTCCTGGCACAGATTTATCTGATTGCCAAACCCTTCCATCACCTCTGACAAGACGTGTATTAATCACAACTTGTGAATGTGGGGGATGCCAGGCCTCCACCGTGGTTCGGATTCCACGTTAAACTGTAGGTCCTCCATTTCATCTCGCAGTCACCCTGCCGTTACACATTAGCGTAAGTGCGTATAACCCGAACGGGTAGTAAGACGCGGTGCTAATAATAATAATATAAATGAAATCTATGCATTTAAAATCTTTTGACAGCTAAAATAATGTGTTCTACTTGACAATGGAATACAAATAATTGATTTAAAAGCGATAGCTCCCCATTCCCCTGCAGCCCTTTCCAAGGTGTAGTGAAGGTCTCACCATGAGGATTTCATAAGCACGCGAGTAAAGGGGTACAAAGTTCCTTTGGACTCATACATTATCTTCTTCAATCAACAAGCGTGTGGTAAAATATCTGATGTTTGAATAATCATGTTTTATCAAAGCATGAATAATTCATATAGGCCTATATACACTTTTTAAAGTCATTTTCTAACAATTTTAAATTTTCTTTACAAAATAATTCTTAGAAATGACTCAGTAAACAAAAAAACAAGAAATATTACTTAAAAGTTTAATGGCAAAAAATCAAAAAAATTACCCTTAAAATATACATTTCTACAACCAGAGACTCATGAACATAGTTTATGTACAAATGATAACTGTTTCTGATGGACCAAAAAAAAAATGACATATCATCAAAATCTGGGCCCTGATGATCAATGAAACATCGGATTTCAGAAAATATCCAAAATCAACCTTTGGAAAAATGTTGTTCGAATACCTTATGGGATCAAAAAGTATTGCCGTGACACGATCACAGGTTGAAATACTAATCATTCAGAGTTGGATGTTCTTACCACCGCTTCTATACGCTCTACGTTATATACGCTAACGTACTAATTATATGAACAATATTATAGATTAGTAAGATTATATTTAGAGGAAGTGTAGCCGAATTAGTGTAGAAGGAGAGTAAAAAATAATTTTGGAAAAAAAACACTCAGCACACCCAACCGAGATTCTCACCTTGATATCCCTTGTCATTGACAGTATAGTCTACTGCGAGAGTAGCGTCTTAGACCATACGGTCACTGACCCAGGTGATTCAGAGCTACAAATTGTTTTGGACCCGGGTGCCAGCACCTATATTACTATAAATATCTATAAGAAACAATAATCAAATATATATATATTAGTAGCTCAATTTGAAGAACTCAAGAACCAATATTCATGGGTTCAGATCCAGCAGGGGTTGACGGATTTTTCTTGAGCAATAAAAGTCCGTGGCAAAACCTCTTCCGGTGAGTAAATAAAACCGTCAGCCCCTTATCGATTGTCACATGGAAAATAACCTTGAAAGATGTGAAAATACCTTTCTCGAAAAAATTAGTGGACTCTTTTCTTTCTCGCTCGTAAAAATTATCGTGTGCTGATAAAATAAGTCTGTTCAGAAAGCGCACTTTAAATACCTCAAATAAGTAAATATAGCGACAGGGCTCGTTGTATCAGCAAATTTCTAGGGCTAGCTTAAGTGCCGTACAGGGTGGTATCATCTCACTAACATTTGCCCCCAAGATGAGGTCAATAGCCAATATTGAAACGTATTCATAGGCAAAATGTTGTGCTTTGGCCAAAGGTCCAAGTTCTATATTTCTGTACAACAAGTGTAGTTCTTAAAAGAAACACATCACTTCCGCTTATCACACGATATCAGGATTAAAAATGCTGTACGAGCAACGAACGTGTCTGAAGACTCGTCACTCTACGAATACATGCGTTCTCACATCACATTTCACCTTTACCGGAAAAAAAAATGTGTCACCTGTCACCAGGACAGTTGATTACATCGGTGACCTGGTGGTCTAGGGGTAAGGTGTCAGACCTCTGTCCTGGGGGTCCGGGGCTCAATCCTCGGTCCCGGCACGGACTTATCTGATTTCCAAACCCTTCCTTCACCTCTGACAAGACATCTTGTGAATGTGGGGAATGCCAGGCCTCCACCGTGGTTCGGATTCCACGTTAAACTGTAGGTCCTCCATTTCATCCCACAATCACCCTACCACTACACATTAGCGTAAGTACGTATAACCCGAACGGGTAGTAAGACGCGGTACTAATAATAATAATAGTTGATTACATCAGGGTGCAGATAGCTAAAATCATAGGCTAAGGCTTCGGCCAGATTGACATGCGTGCGAGCGAGCGCATGAGCGACTGAGGGGCCAGACTATCGAGCGAGCGCGTAATTAGCAGATAGCTCTCGATAGTTGTTGACAAAGAGGCAAAAGTTGGAAAATCTTGGCTCAGTGAACTGAGGGTGGTTTTTGAGAAGTGATTTATTGTTGTGGTTTTTTCATCCTTTCTCCACGATAATGGATTCTTATTTGTAAGGGCCTACTTTGTTTATAATAATTTTAACATATCAGTTTTACACACATACACACACACATATATATATATATATATATATATATATATATAGAGAGAGAGAGAGAGAGGGGGGGGGAGAGAGAGAGGTATGGTTTATGATCTTACCAATTAAATAAGGCCGTTAGTAGCAAGTGTGCAAAACCTATCAATAGTAATAAAAATGTCAAATTGAGAAGTTTTCCTAGCACTCAATGAACCAACATACAATAATATTGTCCGGCGCCTGTAAATTAGACTGTACTGGGTCGAGCGCGCTCGTTTGAAATTAAAACTAGTTCTATCTTTCAAGCGCGTTCGCTCCAGTCTGGCCACCTCTCGTTACAACCAATGTGTTCTATTTTATATTTTAGTGGCTCGCCAAGTCTGGCCGTCCGCTAAGTAAGGGCAGCAGATTTTTGAAACACATTTTGAAATTTAGTAGGGAGAGATAGTATATTATTTATGAATCAATCAGTGGGTAATAAAAATAGATTAAAAATTAGAAAACCACAAAGATTTGTATTTCATATTAAACAAGTTAGAAGATTGTAGATAAAACCATAATGTCATATCATAAAAAATTATAGGCTTGTATGTTAACATTTTTCTACTATGTTACAATAGATAAACATATTGTAATCGAAATATATTACATTTAAGATAATAAGCTCATGAACAGTAATCAAATAATTTATTATTATAGATACATTTACTTTTAGGAACGTATTTTACTACCCGTTCAGGTTATACGCTTGTGTACTAGCCACAATAGTGGTTTGGGGAATAGGAAGGTTATATTTATAGGAAGTGTACCCGCGTTTACATGAAGGGAAAGTGGAAAACAATTTTGTACAAAATCCTTAGTACACCTGACCTAAATTTGAACCTCAATCTCCCCGTCATCATCAATTTAGTCTATTGCAAGAGTAGCGCGTTAGACCACGTGGCCACCGAAGTGGGTGACAACAACAGTATTTGAATAACTGTCATGAACATAGCAATATTAGAAGGCAAACTTTTTAAAAGAAGGGGAAAGTTGTAATTAAATTTCAGGACACCCTCGACCGATATTCAAGAAATGTTGAGGTCATCATTTGAAGACAATTAAATTATGTTTTTACTGAAGCAAAAAAACTTTTAAAAACTTCAAAATCACTGACCTTTTCTCGCGTCCCCTACATCCCCACTCTTAAGAGCTGTTCATCAGACATCTAAAGATTAGACAAGTAGGCTGTTCGACTATGACCTTGGAGACAAACCACCTTGAAGATCCCGGATAAGCCCATGTTTTTTTATGGGTCTTTTTTTATGAACTGCATCTTGCTACTCATCCGGGTGAACCTAGTGCCCGCATTTAATTATACTAATGGGATAGGGATGAAGGAGGTAGAAATTTAAAGAAAATGTATTCGCACAAGAAAATAGGGAGAATTAAAAATCAAATAATTCGGGAAAATTCACCCTCAACCCAACCGGATGGGATTCGAACCCCAACCTCTCAACAACCGCACATAACAAACGATGTAGGTAAGTTTGTTCTTTTAAATTCCCTAATATTTAAATGTTGTCTGTATTTTTATGAAATGCATCCTTTTCATACCGAATCCTTAGGTTCTATTATACTGGTAGAAATGAATAGCTAAAAAAAAAGGGGGGGGGGGGCTGCAATACGCTAAGCATTAAAGCGATTCCAACGGAACTCTCCCGTAACTGCGCTAAAGAAGCAACCTTGCCCGTTGTTCTCTACACCTTGACTTTAACACACGTGACGCTAGGCGACCCGCATCGGCACGACAGCGCTAATGTACGTACTCTCCGTCATACAGAGTAACGTAGCAATGACGACTCGAGTAATTGTAAAATAAAAATAAAACATCTTGAAGTAAGAACTATTCTTTTATAAAGTCTTTTAAATTTGTCGACACACTTATTATACTTGAGACACAGTAATTAGTCGTTTAACGAGTTTGATAGTGTATGTGATTCATCGACCAGATATCATGTTTAACTCAGATCCGGAAACATGGATGTTCGACAGATATATCTCAAAAACAACGTATTGCACAGGGGAAAAAAAGTTTTAAAATAAATTTGGTATGACTTTGGGTGACGTTTCTAAGGTGACGTTAAAGTTACTTTGATTGTTTTTTCAATGAGCCTCGCTATTTTTTTTTAATTAAATATTCTTGTAGATAACGTTGTTCCACTTTCAAAATGGTGGTTTTAAGCTTTTTAAAGTAATATCTATCACGATATATNTACGTATCCCTTCGCCGAACCATATGATCTGCAAAAACATGTGTTTATCAGCTGTCAGTCAGCACCAAAGAAGCCATGGGGCCACTGTAGATCTACTTTCATGTATTCATACGTCAAGCCATGTGATCTATATCTTTAAGTATTGATATATATATTATATATACCAATAGATAACACTAATATAATAGTAAAATGCTTTCTTTTTTTACCACAAAAAAGTTATTAATTTCTAAAAAGGTTCTTCCTTAGAATATTGGACTATATAATAAAGTGTTGTGTCAAAAAATAACTTTCCTCAAAGCACAAACAATTGTTTTTATACGGAAGTGAAACCAATCTCACAAAAGGGCCTATACATCGCAAGGCTCTTAGCTGGTTGTCGGAATGTTTTAAACATAGGCCGCCGTCTTTTGTTATTAGATATTTTGTTTAAAAAAAAAAAAGAACAGAAGCGCAGGTGTTTCTTTCTTTTTTTTCTTTTATTTAAAATGTTATGTCAGACTTTGTTCATTATGGATCCGTAAAAAAAAAAGATATTTATTTAATTAATTCGCTGATCAATGCAAATCTATATATATAAGGACTAAGTACAATTGTTTGAAATGTAAAACGCCGATCATTGTTTGAGAAATAATCTCATGCCTTTATGAACCTTCGACAGCAGTTTAAATATAAAATAAAATTGAAATGATACCTACTCATTACAGATAACTTAAGCCTATGTGAGGCAAATTTAAAAAAAATGAGCCGATATCTACTAATTTCTTTTTTTTCCGCTACTGTTTGTATAATTTTAAATTCTTCTTTATATATTAAATAATATATATATTATATATTAAATAATTTTATATATATTGAATAATATATATATATATATATATATATGCACAAACACGTGCGTGCATGTGTGTAGGCCTATGTGTTTGTATGTGTGGATTTGTTTGTATATGTATATGTGTGCATGTGCGTGCATGTGTGTTTATGTGTGTATGTGTGTGCCCTCAATATAAACCAAACGCAATTAATAAATGTTGGCCGGTTATATTCTCAGATACTTAAAGAGGGATGTTTGTTGAATAAAAAGTGGCACCACTTTCCTTGGACGCCCAAATACATTTTTTTAAGCGTCGACAAGAAGGATGTAGGAAGGGAGAGGGAGGAGGGTAAACAAAATGCCAAACCCTTCTCACACCAATAATCCGCGAATGAATTTGAGGTTATCAGGTCCTACTTAAAATACTGAATCATTAAAATACAACACCCAAGACAATTCTTTGAATGAGGGTGCATACAATCAGGGCTACAAAAAAAAAGTTTCTAAGGTGCACCATTTTTTCATTTGCCCTAGATGCCATCAACTCTATTTAGGCTTCTACCCTGGGCAAACCATGTTTTTGGGGCTCCTAGTTACCTGCTTCATCCTCACCACCCCTTGCCCCAGAAAGTTTAAAAAAACTTAATTTTGGTTTAATGTAATTACAGTATTTTGCTTCTATATATCAATTTTTAGCTGTACAAAGTATCAGGAAATGCCCTAAATGATAAATATATGTAATAGTTAATGCAAGAAGCAATGTTTTTATACATAATTATAAGGGTCGATTTTTCCGCAATCCTTTGCTAGATTTTCTTCCCGAAGACAACAGATTTAGACAGCCATAATGTGACACACGAATACAAAATTATTTGAGATCCCATCTGTAATAGAACCAAGGCCCCTAGCTAGCAAAGTTTGTATCCCAGTTGTCAGTTTTAACGTCTTGGATACTATTATTTAATTAGACGAAGGATGCCATGGATTATTCTACTTCAACCAAATTTATTTAATATTTTACGTTTTACTTGACTTTGTTATAATTAAAGTAAATGTAAAGAATAAAAATCAACTGGAAAACAAAGTATATAATTATAGCCCTCCCTAATTGAAATACATTTTTTTTTTATCTTGATACGATGAACGAGTCGGAAGTTATAGAGGGAACAAAATTCCACCCCAAGCAAGCTCCCCCATGAGTTGTCAACCACCCCAGGAATTGACATAATCACTTTTCATACTCGCCTTGGGCCCCAGAACATGGAAAATTCTGTTATACTTGAAATGCATACTCAATGTAAGCTGGCACCTCCACGGCCTTGAAAAAACGGACATAACCACACATCTGGTTGAGAGGTGGAGGGAGGGTCATAACCCAGGAATTCACTCCGGGGAGATGGAATTGAGGTTAGAAGGGAATCATTCGTTTTAGAGATAGTTCTGTGTTGGTACAACTTTTGAATATCAAGTTGTAAGCCTGATCCTAAAATATAACGTATACATTCAACACTTTTTTTTAGCACCGCGACTTATTACCCTTTCGAACTATACGCTTATGTATTCATTACGCTAATGGTTTTAAGGATCAGGAAAATTATATTTATAGAAAGTGTGCCCACATAGGCGTGGAGGAAGAGTGGAAAACAATTTAGGATAAAGTACACCCGACTGAGGTTCGAATCTCGATCTCCCCGTCATCGTTAGTCTAGTCTACTGTAAGAGTACCGCCTTAGACCTCGCGACCACCGAAGTGGGTATTGACACATCTTCGTTGCTTTGTTGTGCTACGTAATGTTTTAAGCTTTTGTTACCATTATTTAGTATTTTGGTTGGGGTGAAGTGGAGGAGGTTATATAACACGCTCCTCTTCACTTCTACACATACACATACACATACATATACACACATTAGCGTGGAGTGGATGGAAAGAGCGCCTCTCGATGTACCCAGTGAGGATTCGAACAGAGACCTTCCTGTCACCAGCTATCCAGTAAATTGCGAGACGGACACCCTAGACCAGATAACAATCAGTGTGAGTGGACCTACTTGGTTTTTATATATATTTTTAGATGTATACTTATTTTGGTGTGCTACCGTATATAAAAACCCCTCCTCCCTCATAAAAAACTCCTTCTGTGAAATTTTATGCAATTCATTTAATATCCTGTATTATATTTTACAGTGTGTATGATAATATTAATGTCGCTTGAATCCTCTAGTCCTCGAATCACTAGAGAGATTCGAGATTTGTAATTATTATTATTATTATTATTTGCACCCCGTCTTACTACCCGTTCGGGTTATACGCACTTACTCTAATGTGTAATGGTAGGGTGGTTGTGAGATGAAATGGAGGACCTACAGTTTAACGTGGAATCCGAACCACGGTGGAGACCTGGCATTCCTCACATTCACAAGATGCCTTGTCAGAGGTGAAGGAAGGGTTTGGTAATCAGATAAATCTTTGCCGGGACCTGGGATTGAACCCCGGCCGCCAGGAGATTTGTAAGAATTTAAATATATATAAAATAAAAATAAAATATTTTCCCTTTGAATCAGAAATTCGTGAAGTCTCGAATCTGAATTCGAGATTCAAAAGAAAATTTAAGATTCAGTTTCGAGAAATATAGTAGTCAACTAATCTCTTAAGGTATATTAAATAAGCGACCCACATTCTGGGTGGAATGTATTTTATATTCCCTCTTCGGCTCGGAGCCACGTCGTATAATGCAGAGGTGGATGTATCTGAGGAAGGGGGGTAAGTCAACAACATCTGTAAAACAATGGCCGCAATGGGGCGAGTGCAGATGGATGTACCCTCTACGTAGGTGTGTGTGTGTGTGTGTACCCCTTAATGAACGTTAATTGTCCGCGTGTGGTTTATGGCGCGCGTCGAGTTATTAGGGAAGCATGCGTGTGTGGTCGGTCACCAGAGGACGTGTGTGTATATATATATCGAACCCTTGACCGTGTATGGATCTCGAAAGCCTTCCGTCCATTTCCTGAACCATCCACCCGTACTTTGATGCAAACGGACAATGCTCGGGGGATTAAGTATGTGTGTTTGCTGCGCATTACTCTCTTTACGAGTCTTTGAATGCACGTAGGTTTTTTTCCCCCCTAGTCTTTTAAGTTATACGTTTTAAACATAACCAAACCATTTGTTTAGCAGTAGAGCTTCGATTGACTATCAGAGACTTAAGGGCTCCACCTAGGTATGCATGCTTATATCGAATATTAAATATCTTATTCGGTGGTCACATGGTCTAAACGTCACTCTAGAAATAGAATAAACTGCTTATTAAAGGAAGATCAGGGTTATAATTCCGGTATTGAGGGTGTATTTTTCTTAAATTATTTTACTCGCAAATATGAGTACACTTCCTCTCAAATTCAACCTTTCTAAAACCTAGCAAATTAGAGTATTTAGTACAGTAGCCCCATGGCTTCTTTGGTGCTGACTGACAGCTTTGAAAATTTACCAAACGAAATCATGTATCCCTACGCCAAACCATATTATCTGCAAAAACAAGTGTTTAGCAGCTGTCACTTCTGACAGTCAAAATTTAGGTGCATACCTAAATGTTGACTGTCAGAAGTCAGCTGACAGCTGTAAGTCAGCACCAAAGAAGCCATACGGCTACTGTACGTATGCGTATAGCCTAAACAGGTAGTAAGATGCGATATTAAGAATAAAATTTTAAATAAACGATGCTAAATATGTGCTTTGAATCTATCCTCTCCGTAAAATATCTGTGATAAAAATTATAATATAGACATATTTTTTACTCCTACTTATTTTAATATAAATAGTTGACCGCATTGGTCTTGGGGTAAAGTGCTCAACTCAAGACCCGATGTTCATGGGTTCAAACCCAACTGGGGTTGACAGGTTTTTCTTCAGCAATATCATTTTGTAACACAACTTCCTTTGGGGTGGAAGTAAATCCGTTGGTCCCATGTCGATTATGACAATACCTTTTCGGGTAAAATGGTAGGTGATTTCATGCTCACTCATAGAAATTCAACGTGGAAGGCGATAGGGAACTACCACTCTCTTTTAACTCCCCTGGTACATGGGATTTCGACCAGATGGTACAGGCCGCACTAACCGGCTAAGAGTCTGAATGCACGCCCAGCTCTGGGTGATTAGAAATCATATCCTTCAGATTGTTTACTTAATAAGATGAATCAAATTATAAATATAATTTACTGACGTGGGATGAGGTGTTCTACAAGTGGTTTATCCTTGTGTTTTACCATTCTTTCTCCAGGCTCCAATACAGCGTACATCCCAGATAGTCACATTATTATAAAATAATACCATATAGTTTTATAGTTACACTTTGAACATTTAGTTACAATTTAATTCAAAGGTTAGGATGACTGTGTATTAATTATTATTATTATTATTATTATTATTATTATTATTAGCACCGCATCTTACTACCCTTTTGGGTTATACGCTCTTACGCTAATGTGAAAATGGTAGGGTGACCGAGATGAAATGGAGGACCTACAGTTTAACGTGAAATCCGAACCACGGGGGAGGCCTGACATTCCCCACATTCACAAGATGTCTTGTCAGAGGTGACGGAAGGGTTTGGGCAATCAGATAAATCTGTGCCGGGACCGAGGATTGAACCTCGGACCCCCAACACAGAGGTATGACACCTTACCCCTAGACCACCAGGTCATCCTGTATGTTAAGTATTCAATAATCATTATAATGAACGTGCTACTTTTTAAAACAAGCTTTCATGTATTACATACCTACTTGAATATTTAGTTACACTTCTATAAATCTTATTTCTTCTTTACATGAGCAGTTCATTTACAAACATTATAAAAGAGTTTTCTAAATATATTCAAGAAAACTAAAAAGAAACATACCCTACTAAAAACAGAGTAATTGAATTTAAACTATTATATTTGTATTAAAAAAATAAAAATAAAGATACGATGTATTATACCATCATACCATCATCATTTAACCCCCATTACAAAACAAACCATATATTAAAAAGTAGTAACCAATTAGATGGATTTTCATAGGGTTGACTATACCCAGCATATAGTTTTTGTTATACTTATAAAACAAGTTTCCCAAAAGGGTATGGAATAAATTATTCTAGTCACGTGAAAATATTTTGTGCTCATTATAAAGGGTTTTTAGATAAGCTATACTCAAAGTGAGTGATTGAAAACATTTTGTAAATTGAAAAATAAAAGAAAAAACAATAAGATATCATTTCTGTTTATGAGAAACCTTTTTCTAAATAAATAACGGTGATTAGGTGACATTTTCATATCTTTTTCACATCACTCAGCCCATTAATTAAATGTCATTGAACCAGAGTTAAAGGGAAGGAGCTAAAGAAATAAAATTCAAGCACATAAGACAAAATATACTCCAATAATTTGGGGGACTCCCATCGTTGGAACCATTAATATTTTAATAAAGATACAAATTTTGTTAATAAAAGTACTAATAATTTTTTTAATCAAAATGTCGTCTTAACATTTAATTAAAAGTCCACAGTTAGCTTATTTACCTTATGATTAACTATGGATAGTAACCGAAACATTCATTTGTCAAAGACAAAGTTTAAGACTTGTTTTATGTATATTAGGAATTTAAAAACATTAGTACAAATAACAATAAGCGTATTGTAATTTTGTGCAGTCAATTTTTGTTTCAAAATTAAAAACCAGAGCCCAACGGAGTTCATTGACAAAATAAATTAGTCATTTTATAAATATTTATATAAAGTTGGATTTTAAAAACGTACAATTTTTTCTGTTTACTCTTTTAAAGAACTTTTCATGCGTTTCAAATAATCGTATCTCTGTTTTAATAAAATTTAGCAATTTTTTTAAAGTAAGAAAATCTAATGGGAAGACCATGTATTTTTTGTAATGGAAATGTACATAGAAGCTTGTATGCACATTATTCTTTATTAGGTCAAAATTGTGTTTTAATTATTATTTAATTTGTTAACTAAAAATATATAATTAGATTTTTTAATGTATTCATGAGTTTTTTTGCCACCACGTCTTACTACAAATTCGGATTATACGCCTATGTACTAGTTATAATGGCCTAGGTACGAGAAAGTTTTAATTTAGAGGAAATGCACCCGCATTCGCGTGAGGGGATAGTGGAAAACCATTTAGTAAAATCCACCTTCAGTGCGACCAACTGGGATTGAACCCTGATCTTACCATAGTTGGCAGTCTAGTCCAACACTAGAGTAGCGCGTTAGACCACGTGGCCACCGAAGTGGGTATTTGTGCTATTTAAAATGCATATTCTGAACCGAATAATTATATGAGCTCATGACTTTTAAGCCCATTTAAACGTAGAACATACACAACATACAGCCACCAGCCATTGATTCATTACTGTCAAAGGGTAAGCCCATATTTCACCAATTATACATTTTTTAGCCAAAACAGGAATCGAGCAAGAGACCCTTATCTCACTAAACAGACAAAATAACGACTGAGTAAAGTTGTTGGACTTAATATTATATTAATCTATGATAATCAAGCTCAGCTGCATTATTTTTAGAGTTTCTAAATTATAAAACTATTTTATTATTAAGTCACAGTAATATTTAAATACTAGTTTTAAATATGAAAGATTATTATTTATTATTATTTAGCACCGCGTTTTACTAACCGTTTTGGCTATACGCTTTAAGTACTAATTTCGCTAATGGATTAGGAATTAGGAAGGTTTAATTAGAGGAAGTGAACCCGAATTTGCGTGGAGGTAGAGTGAAAAACCATTTAGGAAAAACCACCCCCAGTTCACCCGACCGAGATTCGAACCTGGATCTCCCCGTCCTCAGCAGTCGAGCTCAACACGACTAGCGCGTTAGCCAACTACGCCACCGTGGCGGGTAAATATGAAAGAGTATGTATTATTAAACCTTTAAAATTTAGAGTGTGGCCTTTAAAACGTGTAAGTCCCTTTCACAGTCGCTATATATGACGTTTTAAGTCCTTGGAACGTAAAGTTCCTGTCACTTGTTGCAGTTTTATGACGTCTGGAATCGGTCCACGCTCGCCACATGTAGCCTATTATTCAAACCATAAACTAATTAGTAAGTTGATGAAGTAACAATGAAATTAAACCGAATAGTTGTAAGTTTTTATTTACAATTCAAATTAGATAGGGGCCTATACACTTATACACTAGAAACTACAGTAGCCCCGTGGCTTCTTTGGTGCTGACTGACAGCTCACAGCTGACAGATGACGGCTTTTAAAAGTTACCAGACCAAATTATGTATCCCAACGCCGAACCATATGATCGGCAAAAACATGTTTTTAGCAGCTGTCACTTCTGACGGTCAAAATTTAGGTATACACCTAAATTTTGACTATCAGAAGTTAGCTGTGAGCTGTCAGTCAGCACCAAAGAAGCCATGGGGCTACTGTACCTAAATTTTGACCGTCAGAAGTGACAGTTGCTAAACACATGTTTTTGCAGATCATATGGTTCGGCATAGGGATACAAAATTTGGTCTGATAACTTTTCAAAGCCGTCAGCTGTCAACTGTCAGTCATCACCAAAGAAGCCATGGGGCTACTGTAGTTCTTCTGAACTTGATGGATCTAAGGCCAAACGGGGAAATTCAATAATGTGTTATTTTGGAGTTTTCATTGTTAGGAATATACAAAATTAGAGATGCACAATGTGTCGTTAACATAAACTTTATTTTTTTACAGTATGATAAAGGTGGGTATAGGTATGCGCACACCAACGGGTGTTTGAGAATGCCAGCGGGAAAAAATGGCGGGATTAAGGGTAGTCATGCCGACGCGAAGTGAATCGCGCTAGTTCAAGGAAGGTTATCATTGTATGCAGGTCTGTGTCTTTTGGGTTGGTTTTAGTATACATGTTCATTACGTTATTAATTAAGCTTAGACTAGCTTTGTAGATATATGTACTTCTATACGAAAAAGAAATTTGGCTCTTACTTGCTGAAGATGAAGATTAAAAGAACGAAGCAATAGGTGCATGACATTAAGGCGACTGGCCCTTTTCATTTGGAGTGGAAATGCAGAGCCAAGGGAACAAACGGTTATCTTCGAGAATTTTTTATTGTTTTGCCATTTTCTTTTCGGAAACGGTTTGTTCAAGAATATAAGCATGTTGATTAAGTTATACTTTTTATATACATACCTCCTCTTTAATTTTAACAGTGATCAAATATCGATAAAATTGACATTTTCCAATAGAAAATTGCTGGCTTCATAACAAAAAATAAGAAAATGTAACAATTAATAAACATCGATACATTATCTTAGAAGGGTTGTTGAAAATATTAACATAGAAATTTCCCCTCGTTCTCGAGAAAACTGATATTTCCAAACGTATGATTTTCCCGTAAGACCTGTCTGGTAGCTAGCGCCATCTACGGTTTCCGTGATCCATCAGTTCTTGTTGGTGCGGAAGGATACTTTGGACGGTTGTGAAGCCACGCCATACCTTTCACCCTCCCACCTACCATCCCGCAAAATAGGTCTTAGACTTTCACTCGACAGGGCCCAGGGCTTTAATAAAGAAACCCTGTCACGCGTAGAGTATTTACTCACCAGATACTTTTAATTCCTTTCTTATCTCTTTCCGTGTACGGTTCTTCTTTGGGACGTACTTGTCATCTTTATCATTTAAATCGTAAGTCATGGGGTAAGTGTACACCATTTCTAGTAACTTCTTTGTGATGGACATGATAACAAACACACAGCTCCATCGTTTGCAACCAAAACGACGAGCGGGACGCGGGAAAACAGTGCACGCAGCGAACCAAGTGGTACGCGGGAAACCGTGCACGTAGCGAACCAAGCGGGAAAACAGTGCACGCAGCGAACCAAGTGGGACGCGGGAAACAGTGCACGCAGCGAACCAAGTGGGACGCGGGAAAACAGTGCACGCAGCGAACCAAGTGGGACGCGGGAAACAGTGCACGCAGCGAACCAAGCGGGACAACAGTGCACGCAGCGAACCAAGCGGGACAACAGTGCACGCAGCGAACCAAGTGGGACAAGGGGAACAGTGCACGCAGCGAACCAAGTGGGACGACGCTCAAGTCCCGCGTTCGCCGGCAAATACGCAGGATTTATTCGCTCTCCTTTATGCCGCAATGACTTTGCTAATTTGTGCAAATTTCGCTCCCATGTTGGTTTGCGCATACCTTTAATGAGGAACAAGATATGATTTTTTTGCTATGAACAAATACAGAATAAGTTCTACAACTTGTTGAAAAAAAGGCCTTGAAGCAAATTTATCTAAAAAAAAAAGTTTTATTATTATTATGAATGTTTTTAATATACCGAAATGACGGTTAGTCGAGAATCGGATAAACGGGTTTCTAGTGTACTATCAAATAATTATTGTAGAAAATATATTTGTTTCAATTAATTAATTATCTTATCATGAATACGTTCGGCTGACTCCTTAGTTCAGGGTTGCCGGGATCAATTCCTGGCATGACAAAAAAAAAATCATTACTTATTAGTAAACTTAGGATTTCCCCTTTTACACTTCCTTGAAGAGGAACTGTATTCTTCACGACGTTATTGAAGAAAAGGTTGAGGGAAAGAGGATCTTAGGAAGAAAAAGGATTCAAATATTGGATGACTTGAAGAAAAGAATTCCGGGAGCTGTGGGAGGACGCATTTGAGGTCAAAGTTCACTGACAAAAGGAATTTACCTGTCGTAATACAGAGCACTTATAATAACGATTATAATAATATCTGTGATGAATTAACGGCTGAGGTCTGGCTGTTGTGTCTGTTTAAGATACCAGTTAATAATTCTTGTGCTGATATAATCAGTTAATAGCGTGCAGGATAATTACATCAAATAAAAAAAAATAGTGAGGTTATTCGCCTCGATAAAACTCTTCAGAGTATGCTTTTCAGATTAGACCGTTGTTAACTTTTTCTTAAGTGTCACTAAACACATTTTAATATAGCATTTGTGGTTTTTTACCTACCTTAAAGAAGTTTAAATATGTAGTGTTTTAAAAAAGGAGATAATAGGCACCGACGGTTATTGTGTTACTTTAAAAAAAAAATAACTTAAAAATGTTTTAATCNNNNACATTAAAAATGTTTAAACCCCCCCCCCCCCACTTAGCGCAGACAATTAAAAATTCTGTCACACAAGTACCACATACGGGTAGATTGATGTGTGGAGAAAAGAAAACTTTTTTTTTTCCTCAAAATAATGAAACTTCATGTTTACCATTTTTACAACAGGTAATCCATATTGAGGAAAATTGTGATATGTGCAGTGTCTAATATGGTAACTGACAATACCGCCTCCCCCTTTTATTTGGACGGCTAATTTATCGTTAAGGACTATACTCCACCCCTTTTAACCGTAGAACACCTGTGTCTTGTATCGTGGTAGGGTTTCCTAGCCCGTCCGCGTGGTGTATTGCTCAGAGAGCAAGACTAAAGGACCTGAATTCAAACCCAGAAGACGCTTAGAATATTTTAATACATTATAATTTATAAAAATGTTCGTCAACCAACCCAAATATTGACATTCCTGACAACATGGCAATTTACTTAAGCAGAGTGTTCTAGATTTTGTTAGTATGCAAGTCGTATCCTGATGTAGATTTTTTCTCGGAACGTGCGCATTAGATATTCTAAAAAAAAGTATTTAATTTATTTAACGTGCACTTCCTGAACCGATCAGCAGATGACAGAAAATAACTTAAATCTAGATCAGACACAACATCCAGCCCCCCAGCCGTTAATCTATCACTGTGAAAGGAGAAATCCACATTTCACCAACGATACATCTTTCGTCCATGCCAGGATCAAATAATTAAAAAAGATTTAAGCCAAATTCATCGACCATCTTGGTCTTTTTCAATCTTTCACATTATCATAAAGGACTCTTGGAGAAATTAAAACCAATTATTTTTTACCACTTCTTACTACCCGTTTGGGCTGTACGCTTATAAGCTAATCAACCTAATGTGTTAAGAATGATTACAGTTGAATTTTAGAGGAAGTGTACCCTCATTTTCATGGGAGGACAAATTACTCCTAATACACTCGACCGAGATTCGAACCTTGATCTCCTCGTCATCAGTAGTTTAGTCAACTGCGAGAGTAGCGCGTTAGCATAACCAAAATGGGTTTTTTAATTTTAACCTCCTTACAGAAAAATAATGTCATATTTTATTCCCAAATTCTTATTAGAATAGCATGTTTTTTTCTACTTTTAAAAGGAAATATTTTTAGATCACATATTTTATATACATATATATCAAATTCTTATTGTACCTTGAAAATTTGTGTTTGGGGGTGAGATGAGGGGCTACCTTGTATCCTATTAGATGTTATTGTGTATCTTAATGTTTCGTTTAAATTGTTCTATAATGTTATCTTAATATAAATAATAGCCTAAAAGTATATAATAGGAACAAATTATTATTCAAAGATATTTTCAACCGCAACATAAATTTTACACCATTCATTGCAAAAAATATCCACTTTTAACCTCCGCCTCCCCCCAAAATACCTATATATAATTTATCAATTTACAGGACATTTATCACAAAGGCATTTTATTAAACCCCAAATTACGAATATTCTTTTAGATATTAAATAGTAGAACGATGCGGTAGAACCTCGATCATCCAAACTAACTTAGAACAAACTTTAGAGTATTCGCAAAAATTCGGATTAAGTGGGTGAATACGGCAGGGTCTTAAGGGAGAAAATATTTCAACTAATTTTTGAACTACACTTGGATGAGATTTATAAAACTTACCTTCATTTGACTGATTTAGAACAGGTAGTTTTTTTTTACATTTTCTGTATTTATTTTTCAAAAATAAGAAAACAAATGGTGTTGACTACAATATATAAATATAGTACTAAGCATTTATTATCAATGTTTCTTACAACTCTATTTTAACTGTGAGTTTGTTAACCCATAAATTATATTTTGTTTGCCTTAGTTTGTTTTTATCCCAATTTAAAAAAAAAAGTATTTGAAAAATCCGGAATCTCTGACTATCAGATTTCGGTATGATTGGGCTTTAATTTATGTATTATTTTGGTTCCCTTATCTAATTTTATTCATGGAAAAAAAATATGTTAATATTTTGTGAGTAATGAATTTTAATAGACTAATAAATACCTGGTGACCCAATGGAGTTTCCTTATTGATTCAATTTAGAGTCATGACCCTGATGTTGAATGTCACTGAATTTGTTTATGTTTCGCATACGTATTCTAAATAGCTATTAATCTACCGCTTTATTAGTTTATTCTATCAGCCTGTCAATCTATTATTTTTTTAATTTACATCATTGAATCAGCCTTGGTTGGGTTAGCAAACCTATTCTACTAAAATGCTAAAAGGATTCAATAGCATACATTGTTACAAAACCATTTAGAAAAGAGAAACATCTTTATCAACCAAAGAACATAACTATAAACTATTTCATTTGCAAAGACTTTACTAACTAAATGGTACGGAACTCCACACGGACTTTCTAGCTCTATTGTTTAAAACAGGGGATATTTACTCAAAACTCGTGATGTATGTGAAACGATATAATATACACTATCAAACCCAAGAATAAATTGCACTATACTTACGTAAAACACTTCTAGTTTCGGCTTTAAATTTTATAACTTTATTTTTAAAGCATTAATGTCATCATTTGTATGTTTAGACCAATAAAAAAAGATCAATATTGGGTCCACAAGGGTCAACACTTCGTATTAAAATTTTGACATCCTGTTAACATTTTTCGACATTTCATTAGGTGTTGCACATCTTCAGGTCATCGCAATGATATTAAATTCCTCCTTTATAAATTTTTACCAATAAAAAATGTAAATATTAACTATTGAGTCTAAAATGGAGATATATAATTGTTGTATAAACATTTCTCCAAAGAGGTTTAAGGAAAAACAATACAAACTTTTAGAGACCTACTTATATTTAATTACTCTATGGCATTGGAGAATTATTGCATTAAAACTCAAGTAGTATCTCTTTAAAACTAAAGCTCACAAAATTGTATTAATATATTTGCAAATATCTCAGAAATTGTTGGTTTTATTAAAATGTATTTAATATAAAATAATAATATATATACAGATATTCCAATCAAAATGGCTACTCTCAATATTTCGACAAAATTGCTTAAAGGGCTCCGGTCTCATGCGTAAATTCTATTTTTTTTTCTCATATCTCCGAAACTATTTGAAATGTGAAATTATTTATCATTGCAAATAGGTTGATCAATTTATAATACAAATATTTTATTCGAATCATCTATAAATATAAAAAATAAAAGTTCAAAAAATCCGGCATTATTCCTTGTCTACATCATAAAGCGAACGAACCTCTGTGAAAATGTCAGCTTTCCAGGTCCAAGGGTTTGGGGTGGGCGTTAATGAGTCAGTGAGTGTGTATATATATATATACATACATACACAAAGAAGAAAAGTCCTGACTCACTGACTGACTCATTAACGCCCACCCCAAACCCTTGGACCTGGAAAGCTGACATTTTCACAGAGGTATATGTATATACATATATATATATACATATACATATATATATATATATATAAATATATATATATATATACATATATATATATATACATATATACATATATATATACATATATATTTACATATATATATACATATACATGAGTCAGTCAGTGAGTCAGGACTTTTCTTCTTTGTGTGTGTATATGTATATATATATATATATATATACATATACCCACACAAAGAAGAAAAGTACTCACTCACTGACTCATTAACGCCCACCCCAAACCCTTGGACCTGGAAAGCTGACATTTTCACAGAGGTTCGTTCGCTTTATGATGTAGACAAGGAATAATGCCGGATTTTTTGAACTTTTATTTTTTATATTTATAGATGATTCGAATAAAATATTTGTATTATAAATTAATCTACCTATTTGCGATGATAAATAATTTCACATCTCAAATAGTTTCGGAGATATGAGAAAAAAAAATAGAATTTACGCATGAGACCGGAGCCCTATAAGCAATTTTGTCGAAATATTGAGAGTAGCCATTTTGATTGGAATATCTGTAAAGGTTTGAACTGACATTTAATTAAAATCAATACAGCCTATTTTGAGAAAATCGACTTTTGCCCTTTTTGCCCCTCAGTAAACTACCCTTAATATTAGGGTTAGATATCCAATTCCAAAAATCCCTCGGGGCAACCTTATGAAAACCCTAGATACCAAGTTTTAACCCGATCGGTAAAATGGTTTAGGCTCTAGTCGGAGGTACAGACAGACAGACAGACGGAAATTCAAAAACCACTATTTCGAATTCGGGGGGCCATGAAACGTCGGGATTTATCAAAATTTCTAGTTCGATTTTTTTGGCGATCACAATACTATCTTTACCTGTAAGCTAGTGAGAAAAATTTATACTGGCTCAGAAATTGTTGACTTTATAAAATAAAAATCGTACAAAATAATGTTATATTTAAAAGTGCCACATTTTTACAATGATAAATTATTTATCTCAAATAATTACAGAGATCCGATCAAAATCGAATTTTTTTTCTAATGAATACTACCCCCCTAATCATTTTTATTGAAAAATTAAAATTTCCGTTTTGTTTTTAATGTTAAACAATGCTTATTATATATAACATTTATTCATAATCTTTAGAAAAATCAATTTTCTCATAATCTGCTCTCTTTCTGATCGTTAGTAATCTACCCTTAATTTTACCGGTGGATATCTAACTTTTTTCTAAAAACTTGGTATCTAAGTTTTTCATGAGGTTCCCCCAAGTTTTAACCCGATTGGTATGTTTTCGGCTCTATTTCGAAATACAGGCATATACAAACATGGCAACGAAAAAAAAACCTTTTTGTTTCAAGGGGCCGTTAAACTTTGACATTTACCAAAATAATGAGTTCGTTTTTACGATCGTAATACTTCTCTCTTTGAGGGGTCAAGGTAAAGTAAAATCAGGCCTACGTAAAAAAAAAACGCTAAAATTGTACTACGTCACAATTTAAAAATTGTACTACGTCACAATTTAAAAATTGATAAGTTTTCCAAAACAATTCAATAAATATAAACTTCACTAGAGCAACTGAATAATTATAAACGTAGATAGATATACTATTTGTGAAATTCTAACCTCACTTTATTTCGATTAGAATTCACAGCATTTTCACACCCACTAAAACCATTATTTATATTGATTGTAAAATATTAGGATTATTTAATTAGCCACTGCCACTTAAAATAGATTTTTTTTTAAAAAAAAAGAGGGTGAGCATGAATCCAAAATAATAAAACTTTTTTTTAAAAGCTACATTTATTGTTAAGAGTAAATGCGAGCGTGAGTTATATTTGTGTAAACCAAATACAATTTTCAACAACGATTCTTACTAATTTAGCTGGCGTAATTCATTGAGTATAGCTTCGTCCCCTTCCCCTTGATACCCCCACCATACTCCTCCTCTTTCCTCGAACTCACCTGGGAGGTCTATTGATTACAGTCTGAAAGATTTAGTGCAGTGTACTCAATATACCACGACAAGCAATAGCCAATTCATTACGTGTGGCAGACGAGATTTTTATACTCCAGTATTCATTACCTGTGCATTTCAACCAGAGAACACAAAAAAACTAAACAAAACAAAAACTTTCTCTCGCCACTAATAAAAAGTTCACGTCCTTCTACGACAAAAGAGGTGAGAGAGTCCATATAAAATCCATTAGGTCAGTGTCGGTGGTGGTGGTGGTGGTATCCCTGTCTTGTTTACGGCTGTCAGATATGCCAACAGAAATACTGACTGAAGAGGAGGGGAGTCAAGGTATAGTAAATATTTGCAGTCGAGAAGATTATCAGATCCTTGTAGAAATGATCTTTCCCAGAGCATTTTAAAAACAAAGAGAATTAGAATGGCCAACACTGAAAAAAGAATCACTAAATATATCTCTAAATTTTACACATGACTACACTCAAATTGTCATACAAAGGACCTTATCTAATTTACTAGATCTGTTTTCATGTAGGCCTATCCATACATCAAGTCATGTTATATGCAGTTATCACTTTTTATTGATATTTATATTTTTTTTGACCCGCCTCGGTGGCGTAGTTGGCTAACGCGCTAGACATTTTGAATTCGACTGCCGAGGACGGGGAGATCAAGGTTCGAATCTCGGTCGGTTGAACTAAGGGTGGTTTTTACTAAATTGTTTTCCACTCTCCCTCCACGCAAATGCGGGTTCACTTCCTCTAAATTCAATCTTCCCCATTCCTATTCCATTAGCGTAATTAGTACTTAAGCGTATAACCTGAACGGGTAGTAAGACGCGGTGCTATATAATAATTTTAAAAAAACCTCAAACAAATGAAAAAATCCATAAAGTGCACTTTTTGAACCAACTGATTATATCAGCACACGAGAATTTCTATGAAAGAGAGCGAAAGTGTCTACCAATTTTTCCAGAAAGGTACTTTCACATACCCTCCAGGATTTTTTTACATGCCACAAATGAGTTGGGACCAACCAAAGTAAGTTGTGCTAAGGATTTCTATCACCCAAGAAAAATCCATTGACCCCAGCTGGGTTTGAACCCATGGAGATCAGGTCCTAAGACGAGCACTTTACCCCAAGACCACAGAGGTCGAATATGTATTTTATAAATATCTATAAAATTACACTTATAATAATTATATAGCTAATTTGATTTATTTTAGCCGCAACAAATGGGCAATAATTATTTTCTAAAATACCTCATTCTAAAAAAAATGGACTGGGTGTGGAAGTTAAGGATCATGGGGTTTTAACGGGGAGACCCTAGCTCGGCAGGCCTGTGCTAGTAAATTGTTTCCTTAATTCAGTATCAAACTTTTATTTCGAAGTAAATTATTATTTTTTATTATTATTATTATTAATTTTTATTATTATTATTATTATTATTATTATTATTATTATTATTAGCACCGCGTCTTACTACCTTTTCGGGTTGTACACACTTACGCTAATGCATAATGGTAGGGTGATTGTGAGATGAAATGGAGAACCCACAGTTTAACGTGGAATCCGAACCACGGTGGAGGCCTGGCATTCCTAACACATTCACAAGTTGTGATGAATACATATCTGGTCAGAGGGGAAGGAAGGGTTTGGCAATCAGATATATCTGTGCCGGGACCGAGGATTGACCCCGGACCCCCCAGCACAAAAGTCTGACACTTTACCCCTAGACCACCAGGTCACCCTTCAAGGTTAAAATAGCATAAAATTGTTTTACAATTATATATACCATACCAACGCATCTTAATACCTGTTGATGTTATATGCATTTACGATAAATAGGTACTCTAATGGTGTAAGGATGAGAAAGGATGCATTTTAGAGGTAATTTGACCCACATTTGCGTGGAAGAAGATTGGGGAACCATTTAGGGAAAAAAATCTAAGTATACCCGACCAGCATTCAAACCCCAATATCCCCGCCATCAACAGGCCGGTCTAACAAGAGAATGACGCGTTAGACCATTCTACACATTACTTAGTAACATTATTGTGTGTATGTGTATGTATATTTATATGTGTGTGTGCTTGTGTGTGCGTGTGTGTACTGGAAAGGGAAGAGATTACTGGTACAGTTATTCAAGCCTTGCTTACCCAGGCAACATCATTAGAGACGGCCCTGGTGTGAGGATATATAAAAGTAGATCTTGAAATTATTATTTTTTCCTGAACTATAAGATAATGTTTCTATGATGATCGCAGAGCATCCATCTACTAATACCTAAAGTGCATTTTGTCAAGGTTGGATGCCATTTTTAACAAAGGTGGACAGAAAGGTTTCGAATGCACCTCAAAGCCGAATTGTTAAATTTTTAACAAGCTTTTTAATAATTAGGCTTCTCTTGACAAAAATATTGTTAATATGGTTTAGAATTAAGTTTCAGAGATAACTGTGATAAAAAAAAATTACCGTATCCCCCTCGGTAAAAAATGTAATTACGAAATCGACCTCGACCGTAATTCTAAACCATTTTTGTTGGGGGGGTGGGGTTTATATAATTATTATACCACAGTGGGTCATGGGCAATGTTGTACGGAATTGCTAGTATTCAAATATTTAAACCGGAAAAAAAAAAATTTATGTTATTGCCATACATTTTTTATTAAAACTTCAAATCTTATGATTCTAGTTCTGGTATTCCTCTTTTGTCACATCACGTTATTATGAGATCCCTGGGCCTTGACGACTCCCGTTCAGTGCTACATTATACCCTCCAGTCCAATTTTCATAGGAAGTGCCTTTCTGGATCTACGTTCACGTATCCATGTATTAGGTCATGTAAAATGCAGATGTCACTTTTGATAGATATTACCAACACCAATAAAATAACACTTATAACAGATTTAAAATATGCTATAAATTTTGATAGCAAAAAAAAAAATATTTTCTAAAAAAAGCACTTTCTATAGAAATTGGACCATAAATTTCAATTATTTCCCTAACATGTCACCATTATATTCCATCATTGAAATAATTTAGGTATTTAAGTTTGTTTATTTTTCACTTCTAGCTCGTCTACTTTTTCATGTCATCTTCCCGGGTATGAGATATATATTTTTAAGAAGGCATCTTTGGAATTTATTTTAAAGACGTTCCATGGGAACCTCGATGGCCATATGAAAAAAAAAAGAGAGATGCACTTAACTAAAAAGGAGGACTAAAATAAAGACATTCCATAAAGAAGTAATAACTTCCTCACAAAGCCAGCGAGAAAGAGGTTGTTTTTTTTCGAATCGCATAATGCGTCTCTAACTATTACTGAGTTTTAACCAAACATAACTTTGCCAAATGTTTCTCCTCTTATTTATATGGTGACTAGGCAGAACTCATTGCGTGTCATTGTTTTAACTACTATTGCACACCCACTTGGTGCCAGTAAAATATTTTAATGTCTCTCTCTTTTTATATATATTTTTTCTTGAACGATCCAAAAGTAAATGAAAACAAACGTGAAGGTATTTTAGATGATTCAAGGATGGCTGTTTAATTACCTCAAACAAATATACAACAGAAGAAGGTAGAAGGCTTTAAAAAAAAGAGAGATGCCCGAATACTATATAACCACAAATCAACATTATTTACATTTATTCTCAATTTTGCGGCATCGTTGTGGCTTTAAAAGAGGCCAAGATTTGGTGGAGGACTGTAAAACCAAGAGCCAGCTCTTATCTCACCATTGGCATTGCCTTACATTGAAATTTGAATTTAGCTCTTAGAAGTTTGGAGATAAGTTAGAAAGATTTATTTAGAAATGTATATAGGCCCCCAACCCCCATATTTTAAACACTAATAACAGGTTGAACCCACACTGGAAGAATGGCCTTGTGATGTCACTCTCGCGAGAGACTGGAACTCCAATGACACGGAATATCAGGTTTCGAATCCCAGTTGGGTGTGTCTTCTTTAATGGTTTCTCACTCTCCCTCCATGCAAATATGTGCAAACTTCCTATAATTTCAAACTTCTTCACACTTACCACATTAGCATAATTAATATATATGCCCCGAAAAGGTAGTAAGATGCGGTGCTTTAGAAATGTTTTATTGTGTATACTTTTATCAGCTTAGGATGGAATATTTTAATTGTGTTGGGTATAACAATTTATAAATATTTAATCCCTAAAGTTCTATGAGAAATATATATTTATATTTTCAGCATAATTTGAACTTTTTTCATATCTGAACTTATATACGGGATTGGATATATAACATATAATTCGAGTCGGTTTCAATTATGATTGAAAAAGTAGACTTCACACAAACCTACTGGCTTACGATAGGCTTGTTTCGGAGAGCATTTAGAGAACACGAGGAGAGCAACTTCATATCAAAAACGTAAGAAGATATGGTTCAAAAGCACGGATCCGGACAACTGGTCGCCAAAAGTGACTCCACTTTTTTTTAATCTCTTTTCTAGCATAATGCAATAAACTTTTTTCTATTTAATTAAAAAGTGATGAGTAAAAGCAAAAAAATTCATTCTTTTATCATGCACAACATATTTTATTTAAAGTTATTTGTCTTGTATTAAATCCATTGCAATAATTCGGTTAGGTTAGGTTAACTTTATAAATATGAATTAATTAAGTAACCTCTACTAAGATTTTTTTAACTCCAAAAATGAATATTTACGTAATTGAAAAATATATGATGTTGCGCTGGAAAATATGATTAGTTAAAAAAAAAGTTCATTTTTAGTTTTTACCCATCACTTTAATTCTAATATAGGAATATAAGAAAACAATTGTGCATTTTTTCATATTCTAAAAAAAAGTGCATTGCATTATACTAGGAAAAAGTTAATTCAAAATATAAAAGAAAAAAGTGCTGTTTTTTAGCGCTCAGCTGTCCTGGCGCCCAGTTGTTCTAGACCGTCAAAAGCACACAGGGGAAAAAACAACTGCATAACGTGGCAAGATGGCAAACATGTATTGGTCTAATGAATCCCCTTACTATTCATTATAATTACATAAAATAATAAAACTACGGGGTCTGGTTAGGTTAGGTTAGGTTGGCTAAGATGCAAACACAATACAACTCAATTTGAAATAAAGATGTATCATTCGGGAGCAAATCAACAACAATAGTGTTGAAATATTGGGGTAAGATACTACAAACAATGGTGCTTTAATGATGCATCAATCTTGTGCGCTTCTGATATTAGTTACTCCAAAGCAGGTATACAAATTTTACCTGTGTGCTTTCAATACGTATCTGCTAATTTTGTAAGTCATTTGTTTTGAAGGATCACGTTGAATACATTTACACAAAAATGAAATGGTCAAAGATCACTGTGTTTGTTTGACCTTTTTTTTAGTACTGCATATTACAAACCATTCGGGTTATATACCTATGTAATAATTACACTAATAGGTTAAGGGTTAGAACAATTGGATTGTGAGTAGGTGCACCCGAATTTGCGTGGAGGAAAGTGGAAAACCATTAAGGAAAAACCACCCTTCAGTGCACCCGACCGATATTCGAACCCTGATCTCCCTGTCTTCGTTAGTCTAGTCTAATACGAGAGTAGCACGTTAGACCACGTGGCCACCGAAGGGGTTGTTAGTTTGTCTAGAGTCTGAATCCCGTTAGATTGTTCCAGAGCTAATACGAAAAGGAAGACACAGGTGTCTGTACGTGAGGATTAAGTCATTTCCTAGCCGAGATACAGGAGGATGATGCGCAAACACCTAAAATTATCCATCCTCTTCCTATTTATTTAAGTAGGCTTAGGGTAGATATCAGTGGCAGCCCGTAGCTAAAATTAGTAGGGGTGCTGTTCGGAAAATTTTAGCCTTTTTTTTTAAATTGTTTAAAAGGGAAAAAAACATGTATAAAAAGAAAATTTATTCAGGAACTTGATACAATCTTAACAAAAAAAGCAATAATTTTTTTACTTACTTTAACTTAAGTTGTTACAGTTCAAGCTTGATCTATTCATTTAAAAATTAAATCCATTCTTCTTTTTTTAGTTTGCGCAAAAAATTTAATAATTTTCTCCTTGATCTCTGGATGACAATTGAGGAAATTTTTCTCCATTGAAAGTACTGCAAGCGCATTTAGTCTTTCTGTTAAATAAAAGAACCGAAAAAAATGAATCAAATAGAATAGCTGGAAGAAGAATAATAATCTAATTTTACACTCTTCTACACTTTATCACATTCAAGAATATGGTACACGGTGTTTAAGCACAACACACGCTGAGTAAAAAAATAACTTCCTTCCACCATCACGCCAGAGCCGGCACTGCGATAGCAACAGTGCTATCTTTACCTGGCAGTCCCATCTTCCTCCCCACCCCCTCCTATGTGAGCATGCGCACAACAGTCAAACACCACGTCACTGGCACTGTGAAGCGCACAGTTCCATACAAAGATGTTTGTGTCTTTTTCATAAACTGGGGATGGCTACTGAAGTAATGAAATTAAGCTTAAGGAATATATATTGTACTACAAAAATAAATAAAGAATTAAAGAAAAAGGATTCATTATATTAAATGTTATAGATAATATCAAGTTGAAATAGGGGGTGCTGCAGTTCCGCGGTGCCTATACACGAGCCACCACTAGGTATATTTAAATCGTTGATTACCACAGATGTGGTTGTAGTATAGGGAGATATGATTTCATCACAAAAGTTCACCATTGTTGTGGTGGTTTTACTCATGCATTCTATCAATTTAGTTTTCCCATCCTTTCTAATTTAATGAGAATACACGTCCCTTAAAATAGACATATTATCTCTATTAATAATACTAGCCCACTTCGGTGGCTGCGTCGTCTAAGGTATCACTCTCGCAATACAATAAAATGCCGATGACGGAGATATTGCAGTTAGATCCCAGTTGGGTGTAGGCCTACTGAGTTTTTTCCCCAAATAAATCCACGCGAAAGCGGGTCAACTTCCTTTAAAAACAAGTTCCTCATCACTAACACATTAGTGTAATTAGTGTATAAGCGTATAAACCGAACGGGTAGTAGGACGCAGTGCTAAAAATTTTGACCCGCCTCGGTGGCGTACTTGGCTAACGCGCTTGTCATGTTGAGCTCGACTGCTGAGGACGGGGAGATCGAGGTTTGAAACTCGTTCGGGTGAACTGGGAGCGGTTTTTCCTAAATGGTTTTCCACTCTCCCTCCACGCAAATGCGGATTCACTTCCTCTAATTCAACCTTCCCGATTCCTAATCCATTAGAGTAATTAGTACTTGAAGCGTATAACCCGAACGGTTAGTAAGACGCGGTGCTAAATATTATTAGTATTATTGCTAAAATTTTTATTGATTGTTAGTAATAATATTGTAAATATTTCATTGTGTACAACTCATATGAATGTCCAGTTATACTAAAATTTTATCCCCATAAATTAATTGCTTTATCTTAACATTGCACGAAAAAAGTATAAAATAGCAAATTGATCTCATATATCTCGCGAACTGTAATGATTTGAAATCATTGAATAAATATTTATAGCTTATAATTATACACTTAGTAACTGGCCTCGTGGTGTAGTGGTCGATGCACCTGGCTGGCTACGACCCTTAAGGTCACGGGTTCGACTCCCGGCTGGCATCTTGACTATTTTTCCCCAAGAGGGTAGTGGTCCAAATGTTCGCCCGGATTTGGTTAAAGGCTCGATTTAGGCTAAGATTCGCCACGGCTCCACAACATCATATTTTAAAGATAATCGCATAATCTTATTTCTTTTACTACGTGTAAACAACTTATGTTGTACGTTGGTCAACGTTCTGTTCTACCAGAGCGACTAATAGTCCACATACAGGTGGGGCGAATGAATTTGGACGTTTAAGTCTCACCCGATCACGTGTGCCATACGATAAAACAAAATTCACTTGTTAAAATAGTGCATTAACATTCTTAAAGAGTCGGATGACTAATATGTGAGTATGTAACATCTAAATATCAAATTTGAACCAAATACATCAAAACATTTATATCCCGGGAAAAGACAGAATTGAATGAAGTTGTTTTAAAATGTCCATTTCAGGTCGAAAGGGTAAAGATTACAATATTTTATCTAAACGATGAAATTA
This sequence comes from Timema shepardi, assembly GCA_902151425.1. Lineage (NCBI taxonomy): Eukaryota > Metazoa > Arthropoda > Insecta > Phasmatodea > Timematidae > Timema > Timema shepardi. The sequence goes on along the minus strand of CABFVX010000761.1, from coordinate 2,856 downwards.
AATATAGGTCTGCTTATACGATTACTCAATATGAAAAGGTTAATTAAACTTACCTTAGCAAATTATGTTCATTGGTGTAAAAAGAGTTAAAGTATAATAATGAGAAAAGAACCTGAAATGTGAATTTTTTTTAAAAAAAAAAGAGAGAGAGAACCGGTTCCATACACTGTCAAAATAAAGTAACCGGAATTATGACAGAGAAAGTCCATTTATATTAGCTGATTAATACATGATAGTAATGCCTGCTCCTGTTTGAACAAAAAATATTTTTAAGAAGACTGTTAGGATGCAAGTAGGGTCGAATTAACGGGTTTTGTTTCGAGTTTCAGCGTTGACAAATGTTTAAAAAAACTCAATTCTATTGTTTCGTGTTTCATACAGTATATGAAACCACATGTGACCATTAAATACAATTAGCTTGGGAACCTAATAACTACTGCACCACCACCGGGCTGACATTTTAACGAACTAAGCCAGAAATATTAAATTCTCTCTTTTGTAAAATGTGGTCCGGACAAGTTAAAAATCTGATCAACTTTATTTTTAAGCTAATGTGTAACGGTAGGGTGATTGTGAGATGAAAATGAAGGACCTACAGATTAACGTGGTATCCGAACCACGGTGGAGGTCTGGCTTTCCACACATTCACAAGTTGTGATTAATACATATCTGGTCAGAGGTGAAGGAAGGGTTTGGCAATCAGATAAATCTGTGCCGGGACCGAGGATTGAGCCCCGGACCCCCAACACAGAAGTCTTGACACCTTACCCCTAGACCGCCAGGTGACCCAGGAAATTTTAGAGTTAATGGGTAATCATTAAGTTATAATTTGGTTTATTTATCTTGTAAGCCAAAAGGTAAAAGGTAGAATCTTTCGTCACATATTTCAAAATATATTATATCACCGTACCAGAATATAATTTATTAAACTGATTTAACTATTATTTATGGCCTATGGCCTGAACTACCTTTCAATTTTAAGTTTTACGTGCTACAATTTACGTTTCCTCTAAATGCTATTTTTGGAAAAATTGTTTTTAGGTTTATAAACCGTATGTGGTTACAGCCCATAAATTTATATAGCAATAACATACTTGTTTCGAGAGCTTGGAGTTGACGGTCAACAAGCCAATACAAATCATACAGAACTAATTAAAAACAGAAACCAAGCTCAATCAAATTAATTCAACAACCCTAAGGCCGGTTGGCACAGAACGCTAAGCTATGCTGTACTAAGGTGTTGTCAGTTTGGTTTACACTCATTGCTATGATTCCTCTTTTCCTTTCTGAAATCACTTGTGATTTCTTTCTGGTCTGCTCCAGTGAAGTTCAATTATGACGTTCTCCAAAATGTCTTGTCCAAGCTCGGATTATAGTACTGAGGAAGAGGAGATACTGATATCAGCGGCTGTTTTGAAAGAGGAAGAAAATGTAAGAGGTTGAGGCTTTGACTTGTTCAATTATTGGTTCCATTGAAAATGTAGAAGAACTCATCAAATATATAACCTAAATAGAATATTGTTTAAATACACGGGAAATAGACTGAAAACCAAACCTCTACTCTTCTTTGGTTGTTTTCAACAATCAAGCACTTCGTCTGTTCAACACGGAGCCCAAGTTGCGCTATGTGCAACATAAGATGAATCAGGATAAAAGAATGAAAAAAATTGCTCAGCCAGTAATGGGGAAAAAAAACATAGCCAAGCTTAGCTTAGCTTATCTTTCTGTGTTAACCAGCCTTTATCGGTAGGTTAGCAGACTGTGAAGTCATCCAATGTGTTAATACGTCTACGATCTCTAATAATATTGTTAATCTACTTTTTATGCTTGTACCATTCTATAAGTATTTTATATTGTAAATTCTTAATTGTATTAAGGTTCTGCAAATATACACCACACGCTAGATAAATAAATAGTGGAATAAATATTAAGATAATCTTGTCTGGCTTGCCAGTGATGGGGAGGTGTGTGTTCGATCCCGGATGGATGTCATAAGGGTGTTTTTTTATATCAATGGTTTTCCATCCTCCCTCCACGCCATTGTTGGTACATTTCCTCTTTGTTCTATTTTCCGAATCCTTACCCCAGACGTGTACAGTAGCCCCATAGCTTCTTTGGTGCTGACTTACAGCTCACAGCTGATTTCTGACAGTCAACATTTAGGTATATACCTATATTTTAACTTTCGGAAATGAAAGCTGCTAAACACATGTTTTTGCAGACCATTTGGTTCGGCGTAGGGATACATAATTTGATCTGGTAACTTTTCAAAGCTGTCATTCAGCACCAAAGAAGCCATGGGGCTACTGTAGTAGGGATTGATGCGTGGTAAGCTAAATAATGCGAGCTGTATACGGCATTGACCCTACTTACCGTGCTTAGTTCCACTATGACGCAGCTTAGGGGGCATACATGATAGAACCATAGTATATCTGTCAAGGTAAGGCAAGGTTCGTTCCGTTTACCCTGCTTACTTTGCTTGGATCATCTATGGAATAGCTTTTAAGACAGAGCCGTAGTGTAGTAATTTAGGTTAAGAAAAGGTGTCCTCAATATAACCTGCCTTCCTGGTTAGATTCTTCTATGGCTCAGATAATAAAATAGATCCATAGTGTATTAAGTTAGGGTAAGAAAAGGTGTCCTCTATATAACCTGCCTACCTTGTTAGATTCCTTTATGGTTCACATAATAAAATAGATCCATAGTGTATTAAGTTAGGGTAAGAAAAGGTGCCCTCTATATAACCTGCCTACCTTGTTAGATACTTCTATGGCTCAGATAATAAAATAGATCCATAGTGTATTAAGTTAGGTTAAGAAAAAGTGCCCTCTATATAACCTGCCTACATGGTTAGAT